>CM076579.1:595914346-596170354 GCA_034641835.2 Pinus albicaulis
GAACCTTATTCCATAAATTTCCATTATAGTATATGAAAATTCCCTGAAAGATGGATGTCAACAAATTCTTCCTTTGCTTGACTCCCATGATATCAAATTCAACTTTGTCGTAACCTCATATGGGTTAGCAAACATACTTCTCCAAGTGTTTTGTATGTGCAAGCATATCAGTTTCCATTTGGAGAGAAGCCTTCCACCATCATTTATGTTGATGGAACTAATATCAAGTTTAGGAGGATGCCCATTTATGCGAGCACCTACCACGGAGAGTGTAATATTGTACTACAATTTCTTGACATGGTGCTCTAAGTGATTCTAGTATATTTTGGAGCCAACTTTTTCCCAACACTTCTTCATTGAACTTTAATCGTTCTTTAGCTAGCTTATCAACTATTTTCTTTTCTTTTCTTTGTCATGCATCAGAGTAAAGATTTTAGTTTTGGCTAACAAGCCCTTAATTCTCTCTATGCTTGCAATGTCCCTCCAATTATTTGTAAATTTTGTTTGAATTGAGTCATTTTTATGTTTTCTTATCATTATAATCGTATTTTTGGAATCCCCCTCTATTATTCACTTCTCTAAATTAATTTTTTTGGTTATGATTAGGCCTTGCTCAAAAGCATGATGTTTTGCTAAATTATTAGTATCACTACAAAGTGACCCTAAATAGATATGAGTAATTTTATCATGTTCATTTCTAAATGCTCCTTCCTAATTGGCAGGACCAAAAATGCTCTTGGAGGCTCCATCACAGTTCCTTTTTAAGAATCCCTCTAGAGGAGGGTTCCATTTTTCTCGACCTGGGGACTTAGGAAGAGGTTGGGGTGGGTTGTAAACTTGAAAGGGATTGATTGAGTCCTATAGTCAGAGAATATGACATTCCTTAGAGTTACAATCACATTCTTCGGGTGCCTAGGGAGAGATAGAATTGTTTCTCTTACTTTCCACATAATGGAGTATCAAATTGTGATCATGTCCAATGATTTATCTTTAAAATTTATTCAATTTTCCTCTTTCTGTATTTCCCATATCATAAATCACAAGAATATTTTCCATGCTCTATTTCATATTTCATTGGTGAAGGACTCCATAGTCCATTCTCCAATTTTCAAAAATACATCATCCCTTCTTCTATCAATTTGTTTAAATATTATGGCCAATCAATCCCATAATTATAATGTAAATTTTCATTTATTTAATAATTTCTTAGTTAAATTTGTGTTTTCCAAATATAAGTGGTACCCAAAAAAAACCATGGAAATTTTTTATTTATATATTTTCCCAGGTGAGGACCCTATTTTCCATGATTAGCCAAGGAAAAATGGTCACTTTGGGCCATATTTTAGAACTACAAAGTTTTTCCACTTATTCCCATTGTTCCATTTTTCTCCTGTAATAATATTGTATGATTTTTGTAAACTAAAGGATTATTTAGGTCAATACCCCCACCAGAGAATGCAATTCCCACTTTTTGTTTTACTTCTCTTGGATTCTAATTCCTTTGTTAAGGTTTTTTTTTTTGTCGTGCTTATATTAGGTCGCCATTGCATGCTCCTCTCCCATTCTCTCCATTTTTTTTTACTTTTAGACTATGCCTAGTACTACATGACAAGGGTTTTACCTTGTGATTCTAGACTAATTTTTAGATCATTCATTGCCCCTGCTTATTCTAGTTTTTTCCATTGTTGCTAGGAATTATCCGAACAAATGGCTAGGTTTCCATCTTGAATCTCCTAGAAACTAGTATTTTGAATGATGTGTTTATTATTCCAAATATAGAATTATTTGATTTCCCCTTGTAAATATATTAGCTTATTTTCATTTATATTTGGGACATACTTATTTTTCCATATTTTGCTCCAAATATTTCCTAGGCTTTTAAGTCAACTCCACCATGTTTTATCTTAATGAGCTTGGTTGAGTATTTATGAGTCGCTTATACCCAAACTCCCTAAGAGGTTTGGTTTACATAACTTCTACCAAGAAACATGGGCCCATTTTTTTTTTTTTTTTGTCCTCCCTAGAGGAAAGAGCTTTGAATGTTTCTAATATCTTTTAGGATGAATTTGGGTGATATAAGAGATAAGAAAAGGAATAAGGGAATAGATTGGAGAACAAATTTTAGAAAAGTGAGTATACTCGATAGATTATGCATTCCATAGGTTCAACATTAAATCTTGTTTTTCCATGTTTGCAGGAGATCTTCCCATACTTAAATCCTGAGGAGATTTTTTTCTAGTGGATCCCTAATATATTTGGATGGAAGGGAACTTATTTGAATACCTAGTAATTTGGATATGTTGACTTTGATGGAAATGGGATTGTTAAAGTATAATTTTTTTTATTTGTAAAATTTAATGCAAGTGCCCAAGGCATTAGAAAAGTCAATTGGAATGGATTTGAACATCTGATTTTCCTTAATAGTTGGCTTACCCATGAGCAAGGTATCATATATATATTTTTGATGAGTGGAAGGTAGGTTGGAGTCACTATAAGGGAGCCCTTTCATGTGTCCCTGAGAGATATCATATTCTAGAGGCTCTACCTAGTCCTTCTTCCACAAGGATGAAGAGATAAGGAGAGAATGGATCACCTTGTCTTAATCATCGGGATGGATAAAACATAATATACAAGTAATAATTGATGAGAATGGAGGAGAAGGCTTTTGTGATCAACTATATAACCCAAAGAATCCATGTTTCAAAAAACCCATAGGCCATTAGCATTTGAAATATGAATTTCTCGTTGAGGCGATCAAACACATTGGACATATCAAGATTTACTATCATACCTATGGCTTTGGAGGAAGTGAGGTTGTGGACACCTTCATAAATGGTGAGAAACATGACAAGGATTTTCCTACTTTTGACATATCATGTTTATTTTGGGGAAATTAGCATAGGAAGGAGAGACTTCATCATATTATCAATGATTGTTGAGATGATGTTATAAATGTCATTGTAGAGGGATATGGTTTTGAAGTTAGTACGGGACTCGGAGTGTTATTTCTTAAAAGCTAAGACAAGCAGGGTTTCCTTTAGAGTAGTAAGCTAAGAGGTTGAATTTTAAGATTCTTATATTATTTTGACAACACCATTTGCAATAATAACCTAACATTCTTAAAATAATTCAATAGCGAATCCATTCATGCTTGGGGATTTATTTCTAGGAATCCCAGATACAATTTCTTCCACCTTCGTTAGAGTCATTTATCTTAAGATAATTTCATTTTGTTTAGTTGTTACTAACTTGGGGATATGCTTTATGATCTTATTGTTAGTAAGACTTCTGGGCGGAAACGTGAAGCTGGGTTACACTTTTGTGAGAATCGGGGGCAAACTATTTCCACAAGAATATCTTCGGAGTAACTCATAAGTTCTTATGTAATTTCATCATGACTCATTTTTGTATTTTATTCTGGGATTTATTTAGGATCATAATTCTATTTTTTTATGATGCTAAATCATTGATTGATGGAATAATTTGGTGTTTTTATCTCCATTCAGCCATTGAATTCTACATTTTCTTTTCCCATAAGATCTCCTCTCACATAAGTTGTTATTATATTTGGATTAGTGTAATAGATTCCTTGTGATCTAGCTCTTTTTTCCTTACTTCTCGTATACATGTTTTTCTGTTGTTATCAATTTCCAATTCTAGCTTCTATATTCCTTCATCGATGTATATTCCTTCATCGATGTTACCAAATTTCGGAATGTTCCATTCCTTTATATTTTATTTTATAAATTTTAGCTTCTACTCGAATTGATTCCTTACATTCACTTCTATTATATTTACTTCATTTCATCAATTTTAATTGTTGCTCTTAAATGAGGGGTGTCTTAGCTAGAAGGCTTTAAGTATAATTGTTTATTCCTAGTACATATTTTAGATCTATAAAATTTTTATAGGAAAATGGTATGAGCCATAGTAGGGAAACAAAGTAGGTTCAAATTCAAGCCCTGAGAATAGCAAAGGCTTAGAGAGGACAAATCTTTCAAGGATGGAAGAGGATTTTTAAGATCCTCCTCTCTTATCGTTCCATCTAAATATTCCATTAACGATTTCTTGGTCAATTAGTTTTCAAGTTTGCATATATTTCATGAAGATAAGAGAATCCTCATCTACTCTTATATTCCCTCCTTTTCTTCTCCTTTACGGAAAATAAAAATAAAAATAAAAAAAAGTCTTGGTCTATCAGTTCTCAATTTTGCATAAGGCATTTGAAGATAGAATAATCCTCATCTAGTATTATGATTTCTCATTTTTTCCCCTATAGGAAGAAAAATGAAATAAAAAAGGGAAACAATATTTGGTATAAAGAGATAGGAAAGAATTCTTATTAGAAATGATGAGTGGTGTTCCTTATCTACATTATCCAATTTCATTATTCATAATTTATTATGAAAATGAAATAAAAAATATGGTTCATTTAGAGAAATAATTTAAGTCATGGTCATTGATTACAATGAGGATTTGTGTAGGGATTTAGTATGGCGCAAAAAAATAATAAACAAAGTTACCAACTTAACGAGAAATTTATCGAGATGTTTTTTTGGAGGTTGCATTAAATCGTGATTTTCATGCTAATTTTGAAAATTATTCATGCAACATCAAATTATTCAATGATGTAATTAAAAGAGAATATTGTGATTACCAAACACATGAAGAACCACACTAATATGCAAAATTCGTGATCCAATATTACCTCTTTCTTTTTAGGTTTAAAACTCAAACATTTTTCAATTATGGCATTAAAGAACAAATATCATGACTACAAAAGACATGGAAAAACACATTGAAAAACAAAAGTGGTGATGTAACATTGCCCATTTTTAGTTTTAAAATTCAAACAATTTTCAATTATGGTATTAAAGACAAAATATCATGACTATGGAAAACCCAAAAAATCAACACTTAATATTTGTCTACCTTTATTTTTTCTCTTGTTTTAATGCTTATTTTTTAATTGATTTACACATGTGTCTAATGTTTATTTTATTTTGTTTTGTTTTCAGGGTTGAAATTACACTAGTAAAAAATGGCTAATTAGTTACTAAAAAAATGACTAAAATTTGCATATAAATAACCATTTTTCGGCCGGTGACCAATAGTAGCTAATTTACAGTATATAATAACACGACCAACTTTTAGTCGTATTTAGCTTAGTCATTAATTAGTTGCCTCAATTTTGTTGTCTAGTAGTATATTTGGTCATTAATTTAGTCATTGATTAGGTCATTGTAGTCATTGATTTGGTCATTGATTTAGTCATTGATTTGGTCATCGATTTAGTCATTAATTTGATTATTGATTTTGTCATTGATTTTATTGTCTAGTAGTATATTTGATCATTAATTTAGTCATTGGTTTGGTTATTTATTTGGTCATTGATTTGGTCATTTATTGCCACAATTAATGACCACTTATACAACAAAATATATTACTAAATGATCACCATCTAAAACTAATTAATGACCAAAAAATATGACCAAAATGTTGGTTGTGTTATAAGATATTGTAAATTAGCTACTAATAGTTATATATATGCAAATTTTAGTCATCTTTTGAAACCAATTAATGACCAAAGAAATATGAGTAAATTTTGGTCATGTTACAAGCTACTGTAAATTAGCTACTAATAGTCGTATATATGCACAATTTATTCGTCATTTGTAATCACAAATTTATCATTTCTAGTAGTCATTTTTTTTATAGTTTCATACTCATTATATAAATGACTAATATTTTATATTCATTTCATTTAATTTCATTAACAATCATTATAAGCAACTAATTTAGTAGTATATTCATTTTATTTGTGTTCATCATTAATAAACATAAGCTACTAATTTAGTAGTTTTAGATGGATTTTATGTGTTCATTATTAATCAACATAAATTAATTAGTATGATTTTGCAACTAAATTTAATAAAAATGTCATACAATGTACATGTTCATCTAATATGAAAACAGAAAGTTACATATGTTAATTACAATAGAAACTATAAATAATTCCAACCACATAAATTATATTATATAAAATGTTAAGTATTACAATATGAGTTTCCAACTTAATATTAGTTGGAGTACAATTTACACATGAAATAATGTTCCATTACTTCAAACATTATCATTGTTTTGCCAAGACATTGCAAGTGAATTCACTAACTCTGAAGACTTTATCATCAATCTCTATGTGTGTCTTGTGCAAGATATTGACTCTACGGGTACCACTAGACCAATTCTCTTCTCTCTTTAATTTTCATTTTTTCGATCTAGTGTTATTTGTTCTCCTCTTTCTTCAATCCTTGCTTCTTAACATCAATACTGAGTTCCTTTCCTGACAAAAAAAAGACAAGATACAATGCAATGTATAAGACATGAAATTTGATGAACAGTAGAATATAAACTAAATTAGACTATAAAATAATTATACGATATATACCTCAACATAGGAAATATTGTTAATGCCATTTTTCCCCATAAAAGCAAGAAACTTGAACAAGTTTTCTTCAGTTGGGAAATAGTGGCAGCTATGTGGCCTGATGACCTGTATAAACAAAGAAAATAAAATGTCACAAATAAACAAAACATAGCTAGCAAATTTTACTAAGAATGTCTCATGCTCCACTTTTGTAGTTATATAATTTCCTCTAGTTATCTCCAAGAAGTAGCGACACTTCAAAAATAAAAATTGTTAGTAGAAACTAATGGACGGAGCAAAGTATTTTTCACACAAGATTACAACAAAAAACTAAAAAAGAGTAAGACAAGACTTTGTAAATTTCGATTATCAACATACTATTCGAGGGGAAAAACGAATCCAATTCCCATAAGCCAACAAATTATGTATACCACTTTTTTTCCCTATAATTAATTGAGCGAAATTAGCACATGCAAGATCCATTTAGAATCTATGAAATAATTCTATAAATATTCAAAGAAAACTTATTGTTACTCATTCATTTTTCTCTGATGCAGAAAAAACTGAATATGCTAACTTGTTTTTAAGCTAGAGAGTTTTGTAATTCATCGTGTCCAAAATCATTTCTTATTGTCATGATTGTTTTTTTTAATGATCAAACAATGGGCCTATATTTGATTAGAAAACATATTTTTCATAATATATTCCATTTTTCTAATTCAAAGCTAAATTTCCTTCCAGTTTATGACGTTCAAACAAACTAGAATCATATTCCTTTAACAAGTCATTGTTTTAATATACTACTAAACGAACAACTACGTAATGAAATTATTCGTGGTGGAATACAAATAAATCACAAACACAGGCAAGAAATAACAGCATTATGTCCTAGGCATGCCAAGTCTTTATCCTCTTAGTTGGAAATATTTCTTCATGAAAATAACATATTTGACAAAGAGAACTTTTCTAAAACTAACCAACGCCGATGTATCCAACAACATTGACATTTCTATTGGAATCCCCTCAAATTCTCTGGAAGTATCAAACAAGTGTAGTGCACTTCCCTATAAGGTCAAAGTTTGGCAATGGAATATGTTGTCCCTTAGACTAATAAAGTTTTAACTTGCCTTTTATAACTTAGAGAGAATGGGAATCCAATGTAGAAAAATGAAAAAAAAAAAATTTATTCGTTCACACTTACCTAGTTCCTAAACAAGCATTGAAGCACTATACAAATCCAAGCATGTTTCACATTCCACCAAGAAACATAATTCCATATTTTGATTGCAACCCTTGAGGCTTTCTCAAATCTGTAAAAAAGTAACATCATAAATATTTTTTCTTAGTTCTAAAACCTTATCTAGTGTGGAGCTTGAGAAAATATGTGCATAAACATATCATATTATAGCATGTTGTGGAGTACATTTACAAGAAACCAATCATTCAAAATTTTATATTCTGTCAAGATTGAGGCATGTGTTAAATGCCCATTATCTGCATATTTGCACAATGGTGTCAAATAATTTGAAGGTTCTTGTATTGCTAGTATGATCTAATTATTTCTTTGTGCAAGATGTTTTTTCACTCTCATTATTAAAATTTTGATGTTATGAACAATATATAGATACAATGGATGCTTTGAATAATAAATGAGGTAATTATTTTTCCATCAATATTGTTTAGTATTTGCATATGGTGTAAATTCAGTAGTTATACTAGTGGTTTTTGCAATGACCTATCCTGAAGGCTTACACCATATCTAATTTCCCATGCTAAACCATAGTTTTTTGTCATCAGCAAGCCCTCTTTAGAGATTCCATTAGCCTCTACCTTAAATTCTCTGTAAATATGATGGAATGATATCTTCAAGAATTGTACCTTGACTGTCTTAAGCTACTCCAAAATGGGTTGTGAAAACAATTATTCCATCCTAAAGCTACCATTGAACCAATTGATAACCAAGGAATCCCCAAAGACATGGAATTCAATCTCCTCTCCTCTACTACTACTATTAACAAAAAAATTAGTGGCTTTATTTCATCATAGTTGTTAGAGCCTGTACCAATAAATGCTTCAAATTTTGAAGATATGAGTATAATAGAATCATTAAGGCATGGGATACCTCCTGTAACATATTCTTCATATTGACCTTGATTGGCACTGTTGAAAATTGAAATAACACCATTCCCACTCTTAACAATAGAAGGATGGATCAATGTCCTTTATTTACTAGTGTTAGGGGCTTTTTTACTTTAAAAGCTCAGTCATGAATGGGAGACACATTGAAATGACGGCTAAAACTTACCTTGAAATATCTCAAAGTTTTTGGCAAGCCAGATACATCAAAACACCATAAGATGCAATGCCTTACAACCCTTTAAGTCTTTATTCAAAACAAAATTTTTTAAAAAGAGAACCTTTTGTTCATTGTAGAGCCATTGAATCAAAGTGATTAAGCCACCAAAAGAGAAGCCAACCTGTATCAGAGGATAACAAAGAGCATTGATAGCTCTCATACAAACTTTAACTAGTCACCACCTAGAAAATTTGTGAAATTGAGCTGCCAAAGCTGCCAAATAGAAGATGTACTTATGAGGCATTTAATATAGTATTAAATGTTGTTGTTGTTAGTTAGGTATTTGGTTGATATGCAATGTACACCTCTTCTCCTACTTTGTAATGACTCAATGAGACATTGCAGCATCTAATGAATTAATGAATCCACTCTTTTTCATTCTACTGTGTATTCATGTCCACATACATGTGTGAAAAAAAAATACATTTTAGAAATACAAGTGTGGATTTGTGGAGTTCGTTTCTAGAGAACGGATGGATACTCATTTAAGTTGAGTGCAGTGATTCTTATAATATTTTAATATTTTCACTCCCACTAGAAGACTTCATTTATTTAAATAGTGATGGAGATTTTCAGCAATGGACTCATGTTGTACCAAATCTTGTGGCTGGAGTATATAATGTGCCATCTACCCCATTGTATGGACATGGTCCTTGCATTCCACATGGTGATAAGTTGAGGTAGGTATCCATTGGGGCTAGTATGTGTGTTGGAATTATAGATGGTGGTCGAGTGCATACTTGGAGGACTGCGGTGAATGGTGGGCTTATAGGAATGGTAGTTCCGGAGAAGGAAGCTTTGACACCACTTGGCCATGAGGAAAACCACATGGATATTGTGATTTTTAATCTAGGTTTGTACCTTCGTTTATGAAAAGCACGATCTCTGTATTAGATTTATTGGTTTTATATTTTTATTGGCTTATATTTTTAACATTTGTATACTTGCTGTTATAATATTTGAAGGAAGTGTAAATACTAAGAGGTTTTTGATTACCATTATCTTTGTGCGGTAGTAGACATGAAATATTTTTGCTTCATTGAACTATGTTTTCTATTTACTATGGGTTTAGATTACAAGAATATTCATTCTATCGCGGGTCTCAGGAATGCCACGAAAGTAATATGTGTAGCAGTATCCTTGATAGTATTTGTTAAGAATAAAACCATGAGTGGAATGGGACTAAGGAAGAAACCAATGAAATCTAATAGCGAATCAGGAATAAAAGGGCATTTCTGAATATTCAACTATAGTTCCATTTGGTTACAATTCTATTAAGACTTCTATATGTGGATTCTCCTTTTTGTAAACCACCCTTATCAGCTTATGGCTAATGTACAACTTTGTAAATGATATTCATATGTATATTGTATCGATGAATTTTGAATTGATATGCTCTTATTATGAAGAAATTGTAGCAAGCTTCCTTGCAAGTGTTTGTAGGCAACATGCAGGTCCTTTTATCTATTGTGAGATACTTGCAAAGAACAGTTATGCTTACAGTCTCTAAAGGGTGCAAGGATCGTTTTATATTTCCTTTTGCACATTCTTGGTTGAATTTTGAAGGCATTTCTAATTTTGACATTAGCTACATGTAGAATGTCAAATCTGCTTACAGTCTCTAAAGGGTGTGAGGATCGTTTTATACTGCCTTTTGCACATTCTTGTTTGAGTTTTGAAGGCATTTCTGATTTTGACATTAGCAACATGTAGAATGTGGAGCCGTACCCTGTTTAACTAATAACTCACTACCCCAATTTCCAAAAGGAAGATGCTATTGAAATTTTTAATGATAAATTGCAGTGGGTAAGACATGCTTCTATGCTCCAGAATTTAAAGAGAATAATGTAGCTTAAAATTTCGGATGGAGCCATTTAGATTTGGTATGGTAGCGTTTAAATATGCTCAGAATCTTGACAAAGAATCATCTGTCATAATCCTATGCCTCTTGGAATTTTTTGTTGGTTTGTCTACAATATAGAGTAGGTTTATTTTGAATGGATTGGTTGACATCCTTTTATAAATTCAAGGCTCTGTTTCACTTCATATTTCTTCTCTATGAAATCTAACTAAATATGGCTTCTTATTTGTGGCATGCAATTTTTAATGCTAAGGGAATGCTATGCCTAGTGAAGGCACTGAGAGGCAAATATAACAGCGCAAATTCGACAAAATATAACAAAGTAAAGCCATCTTGGAATGAGTCAAAGCGAATATGTATATGTATGGAATCAAACTGTGAGAGCCATTTGAATTAATAGCACAAGGAAAAACCCACAAAAATATTGCAAAAGGCAGGCCAAAGAATCATAGAATTGATGATATTAAATTAATTTCTTGACACATGAAGTGACACTAAGTGTAGGAACTTTTTAGGTTTTCCTTTTGTGAAGCCTGTCATCACATGGGTAGATATTATCTGTTGAATAACCAAAGAATCAAGTTAAATATGTCATGAGTGAGTGGGTAGATGCCAATAGAGATGTCAAACTATATAACTTATGTTCATGGTAGAGTCGTTGAATCAAAGTGATTAAACGGACAAAAGAGAAGCCAACCTGTAGTAGAGGATAACGAAGAACATTGATAGTTGTCATACAAATTTTAACTAGTCGCCACCTTGAAAATTTCTGAAATTGAACTGCCAAATAGAAGACGCAATTATGAGGCATTTAATATAGTATTAAATGTGGTTGTTGTTAGTTTCATATTTGGGAGATATGCAATGTAATCCTCTCCTCCTACTATGGAATGACTCAATGATACATTGCATCATCTAATGAATCAATGAATCCACTCTTTCTCATTCTAATGTGTATTCATGTCCACGTACATGACTGCAAAAAAAATACATTTTAGAAATGCAAGTGTGGATTTGTGCAGATTGTTTCTAGAGAAAGGATGGATACTCATTTATATTGAGTGTAGTGATTCTTATAATATTTTAATATTTTCACTCCCACCAGAAGACTTCATTGCTTTAAATAGTGATGGATATGTTCATCAATGGATTCATGATGTACCAAATCCTATGGCTGGACTATATAATGTGCCAGCTACCCCATTGTCTGGACATGGTCCTTACATTCCACATGGTGATAAGTTGAGGCGGGAATCCATTGGGGCTAGTATGTGTGCTAGAATTACAGATGGTGGTTGAGTGCATACTTGGAGGAATGCAATGAAGGGTGGGATTATAGGCATGGTAGTTCCATAGAAGGAATATTTGACACCACTTGACCATGAGGAAAGCCACAAGGATACTGCGATTTTTAATCTAGGTTTGTACCTTGGTTTCTGCAAATCAAAATATTTTTATTAGATTTATTGGTTTTCTATTTTTATTGGTTTATATTTTTAATTTATATATACTTGATGTTATATTCTCTGAAGGAAGTGTAAATACTAAGAGGTTTTTTCTTACCATTATCTTTGTGGGGTAGTAGATATGAAAGATGTTGGCTTTGCTGCAATTTTGTTTTCTATGTACGAGGGGTTTAGATAATAAGAATATTCATTATGTTGCAGGTCTCAGGATTGCCACGAAAGTAATATGTGTAGTAGGATCCATGATAGTAGTTTTCAAGAAGAAAACCAGAGGTTGAATGGGACGAAGGAAGAAACCAGTGAAATCTAGTAGAAAATGGGGAATAGAAGTGCATTCTTGAATATTCACCTATAGTTCCATTTGGTTACAACTCTATTAAGACTTCTATATGTGGATTCTCCTTTTTGTAAACCACCGTTATCAACTTATGCTAATTTACAACTTTGTAAATGATATTCATTTATATATTGTATCGATGAATTTTGAACTGATGCAATCCTATTATGAAGCAATGGTAACAGGCTTCCTTGCAAGAATTTGTAGGAAACATGCAGGTCCTTTTATCTTTTGTGAGATACTTGCAAAGAAAAGTTCTTCTTACAGTCTCTAAAGGGTGCAAGAATCATTTTATACTACCTTTTGCACATTCTTGGTTGAATTTTGAAGGAATTTCTAATTTTGACATGAGCTACATGTAGACTGTGGAGCCTGTACCCTGTATAACTAATAAATCACTACCCCGATTTCAAAAAGGAGGATGTTATTGAAATTTTAATGATGAATTGCAGTGGGTAAGACACACTTCTATCCTCCAGAATTTAAAGAGAATATTGTAGGTTCAAATGCGGGATGTAGCCATTTAGATCTTGTATAGTAGCTTTGAAATATGGTCAGAATCTTGACAAACAATCATCTGTTAGAATCCTATGCCCCTTGGAATTGTTTGTTATTTTGTATACAATATAGAGTAGGTTGCTTTTGAATGGATTGGTTGAAATCCTTTTTGAGATTTGAGGCTCTGTTGCAATTCATATTGCTTGTCTATGTGATCCAACCAAATCATGGCTTTTGATTTGTGGCATGCAATTTTTAGTGCCAAGGGAATGCTATGGATAGTGAAGGCACTAAGGGGCAGATTAATAACCTTTAATTCTGACCTCCTACACAAACTACCAACGAGTATCTCTTGAATCATGAAGAAAAGAAATAATTATAGTTGAACACTCGACATATTATTCTACAAATGCTCAGAATTTTGTAACAGATATTGGCAATCAATATTCCAGGCAAAAAATGTCTGGTAAGAAGAAAAATATATGTACCTCAATTCCTGATCCATCCTGGTCTCCAATTGCACCACCACTCAGCAACCTTTTACACTTATCTACCTTTGGCTTTGGAAGATATGTAACAATAGCTACACAACTCAGCAAAGAAAAGATACAGCATGCTTATTCTTTTCAATTCAATCCACAGCAACATCCTTCAAAGGGTGCAATTTTAGCCCAAAAATATGCAAATTCTCAAGTGTAATCTACATGCACATTCAAACTTATGGTGGATTTTCCTAAAAGTAGCAGATGGATCATACTCAGGATCACTAGGATCTGGAGCATATCCTAAACGAGAAAAGAAGACATGAGCATACACACTCCTATTATTATTTACAGCCTGTAAATAAATACAAAAATCACACCATTATTCTTCAATATGCTAAAATCTATTCTAGCCTCCACCAAGTATGTTAACCAATCCAAGTGTTTTATATTAACAGCTTATATGCCAACCGATATTCAAATCAAATAGTCCAAAATCTAATATGGTAGAAAGTAAGATCACATTACAAGTATTAACAGAAAAACAATTATATATACCAAAACAAAAATTTACATTGAATTATCTCAAATACCTTTGAAGGATGGTAAACTATTCTATGTTTTCGAACATTTTTTGGGCTCCAGACTACAAAAGGTACATTGGTTTCTTGCCAAATAAGAGCTGATTCATTGCTAAAATCATAGAACCTCTCATTCTCAGAGAGATAGAGCCACATATCCCGAATCATTTACAAAGTATGGAAAAATTAGGCTAGAGTTCACAAATTCATGACAACCACAATGTGAACCACACGATAGTACATAAAATAAGCCGCAATTAATGGTAGTTGGGTTTTAACATTATTACTAGTAAAATCTAACAAGACACTCTCTAATGATAGTGACACTTTAATATAATAATAATAAAAGGAGACTTGAATAGTGTTCCATTCCAGATAAATAATCTAGTCTGCATATCAAAATGGAATTAATGTCCATTAAGTGTGTCATCGTATATTCCCTCAATTGGCATAATAATAAATGCAGTTAGCATAACAAGGCTTAGTTGTGTGCACAGTAAAAATTTGAAGAGGTTTAGTTGCATCTAATAAATGTTTCAAAAGGCTTAGTTATATGTTCAGTGGATTGCAAGGAAGTTAGGTTTTATCAATTTCATTCATATCTAAGCCTTAAGGATATTCATTTCCTTGCACGGGACTTGGGCATATTCTCCTTGGTAGATATATTATGCTAAGTTAACTTAGAAGCTAATCCATCAACTTTTAATTTTGCACTACAATCTCTTAGGAAATTATGTTAAATTCAATTCATAGAAGTCAAACCAAAATGGAACTGAAATTGGCCAAATCATTAAAAAAGTTCATAACCTGTTTTAAGCAAGTTTATGGAAATAAGTTACTTCATTCTGACCAAAAATACAGAGTTGAAACATCTAGCAAAATCAAAAAAGCAAAGAACCTCACCCTATAAAATTGCTTAGCTATGACATTTCTCTATCTAGAGAGATGAAATCAGTTAACGAGCCTGAAGAGATCTAGATCTCCTTAACTTACAACTAATTTATTTGGATTTTTGTGCAACTTTCATGTGTGCTAGACTATAGCATGCAGCATAATAGCCCAATCCTCCAGTGGTACATTCCATATTATAATGTTGGCAAATTGATTACATTAATAACTATGGTATTATAATACTTGTAAAAATCAAAGTAAATATCAATATACATGTTTGTCCAGGTCATAGATAATGCATACAATTCTAATTTAAATTTTACAAAAGTTGTAAGTGTTTCCTTGAAAACTCCATAAGAATAAGAGACTCCAACTGATTCTCTGCCTCCTTCAACCAGATCATAGAAATTTCATCCCAGTGGTGAACGACCCCAAACACAAAGCAGACCAGGCATTTAGGGCACACCATGAACACCACCACAACTTACCTCACAACCAACCCAATCAGCCCCTAAATGGAAAGTTTCCAATGTTTTCTATGGGAATCTTAGATGCCAAACAAGCAGAAAATGATGGATGGGAAGTTAATACTCCAAAACCAAAATGGAACTGAAATTGGCCAAATCATTAAAAAAAAGGTCATAACATGTTTTAAGCAAGTTTCTAGAGTTAAGTTACTTCATTCTGACCAAAAATACAGAGTTGAAACATCTGGCAGAATCAACAAAGAAAAGACCCTCACCCTATAAAATTTTTTGGTGGCGACATTTCTCTATCTAGAGAGATGAAATCAGTTAACGAGCCTGAAGAGATCTAGATCTCCTTAACTTACAACTAATTTCTTTGGATTTTTGTAAAACTTTCATGTGTGTGATACTATAGCATGCAGCATAATAGCCCAATCCTCCAATGGTATATTCCATATTAGAATGTTGGCAAATTGATTACATTAATAACTATGGTATTATAATGCTTGTAAAAAACAAAGTAAATATCAATCTACATGTTTGTCCAGGTCATAGATAATGCATACAATTCTAATCTGAAGTTTGCAAAAGCTGTAAGTGTTTCCTTGAAAACTTTGTATGAATGGGAGACTCCAACTGATTCTCTACCTCCTTCAACCAGATCATAGCAATTTCATCCCAGTGGTGAACGACCCCAAACACAAAGTAGACCAGGCATTTAGGGCACACAATGAACACCACCACAACTGACCTCACAGCCAACCCAATCAGCCCCTGAATGGAAATTTTCCAATGCTTTCTATGGGAATCTTAGATGCCAAACAACCACAATGACAGAAAATGATGGATGGGAAGTTAATACTCCAAAACCCTACTGAGACCAAAGGCTGGGAGGTTATGTGACACAATAACAAAAATAATTCTCCAGCTACTAGAAGAGCTTGGCCGGTACATGATATTCAACTCTATAATATTTTTTGGTAAAGTCTATCATGTTTGCATATTTCCATTTCCATGATGGCATTATTGAATTTCAGATACCTGAGTTCCTTTATTGATGGCAGTTGGCACTACAATCTTTTTTCCTTTGATTTAACTTGGAAATTAGTCTAATTGGACAAAAGATAACAAAGGTAAGCCATCATGGAGTAAGTCAAAGGGATTGTGTATATTTATGCAATAAAACTTTGAGAACCGTGGGAATTCATAGCACAAGGAAAAACCCACAAAAATATTGCAGAAGGCAGGCCAAAGAATCATAGAATTGATGATATCAAATCAATTTCTTGACTCATGGAGTGACACTAAGTGTAGGAACTTTATAGGTTTTCCTTTTGTGAAGCCTGTCATCACATGGGTAGATATTATCTACTAAATAACCAAATAATCAAGCTAGAGATGTCCTGAGTGAGTGGGTAGCCTCCAAGAGAGATGTCAAAATGTATAGCTTTTGTTCGTGGTAGAGCCACTGAATCAAATTGATTAAGCCTCCAAAAGAGAATCCAACATGTAGCAGAGCATAACAAAGAACATTGATAGCTGTCATACAAATTTTAACTAGTCACCACCTAGAAAATTTGTGAAATTGAGCTACCAGAGCTGCCAAATAGAAGATGTAGCTATGAGGCATTTAATATAGTATTAAATGTGGTTGTTGTTAGTTAGGTATTTGGTAGATATGAAATTTACTACTCTTCTCCTACTATGTAATGACTTAATGAGACATTGCATTATCTAATGAATTAATGAATCAACTCTTTCTCATTCTAATACGTATTCATGTCCATGTACATGTGTGCAAAAAAAATACATTTCAGAAATGTAAGTGTGGATTTGTGCAGACTATTTCTAGAGAAAGGATGAGTACTCATTTATGTTGAGTGCAGTGATTCTTATAATATTTTCACTCCCACCAGAAGACTTCATTTCTTTAACTAGTGATGGATATGTTCATTAGTGGACTCATATTGTACCTACAGGAGCCTTTCTCTAGCAGGCCGTAGGCCTTACTCTGCTGTATAGTGGGTCATGAAGGCATGTATCTTCCTAGTTGGGCCGCAGCCTTAATTTGGTGAAGGCTGGTAGACGTGGAGGCATGTTTTAAGAGAAGACTTGTGATAGAGGGAGGATAGATTGTCTTAGATAAAGACCGCATCCGTTGAAGGATGTTTTGGAAGTGTTTGAGGACTGTAGCAGTGAAGCCTCATACCCTAACCAGGAGCAGCCATCAGTAGCAGTAATCTCCAGCATTTAGGTAGATGATTGTTTAGGTTGGTAAGTTATAGAAACTCCTTGATGAACTGCATGTAACCCTATCCAGCCCAAGCTCCTTCAGCTATATGACACTAGTTTATGAAGGAACTGTTCGACTGATTCAGAATTGTATTGTGATCAGGTCATCTATTTATCTAAGGACTCTGATTCTAGATCTTCTAATTAGAAAGTCAATCTTGACTTTGGATTATTGCTCTCTCTCTCTATGCTGAACAATTTGATAATTATAATGAGAAGGATTGATAAATGGTTTTGCCCATCTTGGGGTTTTTCCCTGGCTTGAGCCATATCATCATGTTCTCTTGTCTTTTGGATCTATTGTTTATGATCTTTCTTCATTTACTTTTAGTTATGATTCATATGATTGATAACGAAACTAATATGGTTTAAATGAATGGGCTTCTATGGAATTCTGAAGTAACTATCTTATGCAAAGATCATGTAATTTTAACATGGTACCAAAGCAAGGAGAGGAAAAGCCCAAGCTAGAGTGGAAAACCTTGTTGGCTAAGACCCTATGGTCTATGGTATGTTGCATAATAAATGGATCTCAAAATCTTCAAATGAGAGAGAGTGAGAAAACCCTTTCACCTAGATAAGCCCTAATCAAAGATTCAGTCTCAGCCCAAGGTATAATGAATTAGTTCCACATTTCATGATTCAGATGGCTTCTGTGATCTGAGGATTTAGATTAGGACCCACTATTTCAAGTCCGTATACATGCCTTGCTCAACTGTGGCATGGAAATACATTGGAAGATCTCGTCCTTATAATTTATCTTCAGAACTAGTGGATAGTTGTTGCTTCATTAGGTTCTTTCAGCTCTGCATCATTAATCCAAGGAGATGTCAATGCATGCACTAGTTTTAGAAATATCATACATTGATATGCTAAAGAGTTCAATGAAGTTTAGCAATGCAAGTATCCTCTGGTTAATTATTCCTTTCCTTTCTCCATAGCCCATATATCTTTTCAGCGTTGACTGCAGTCCCTGCTCTCGGCTCATTATCTAAAGCAGGTTGTATCTAGGGGAGTGTGAATCAAGTAGGTCTACTACCTATTTCAAGCACAAGAATACACAATTCATATTTTTCTCTTTTGGGGTTGACACCAATCAGGGAATGGTAATTCATTACTATCATCTGTTTATCAACTAGAAGCTTGGGCAATTGCTACTTCAGCATCAAGTTTCTCAGATGCACTGTACTATTGGCTTGATGTGTTAGGATATCATTAGATTATAATATTGGTTCTGTTGTATATATATAAGTACAAATTCAAATATCTTCTCAGCAGTGACTATAGATACAGAAATAGGTCAGGATTCATATGACACTCTATTGCTTTGACATCATTGTTGCATGATTGATCTTCGCTCTATGGATTTAGCATTGTATTTACAATACCAGATAGCCTAGATCATTGATGTTCATTTCCAGGATGTTGTTTTATGTCTCAATTAAAATATCATATGAATTCAATGGTCACTTCAGAAAATAAATCTTTGATAAGTCATATCAGCCTTAAAGACATTGAAGATTGTCCTCAGTAAGTAAGGAAGATTCGTAAGATACATGAGGCTTTTGCACAAATTTAAATTAGAAGGCTATATATTGATATATGGTTGATCATGTACGATCTTGTAATTTTGTTGATCAAGCTCATTATTTGGATACAAGGAATAAGATTCTCTAGAATCATTAAGTAATGGATATAATATATGCTCTAGTTATCTATCCTTAGAGGTCACTTACTATCTACCTCCTTGTATCTGTCCATATGGCACCACTTCAGGTTTTATTTCAAGCATAGATCTTATATTAAGAAGTCGGAAAGTGCACAGATTGAGAAGATGATTTATCAAAGTCAGTGAAATTTCTCACTGTATTTTTTCAAAAGGAATCATCTGTTCTGCACGAGTGATAGTTAAGGCCATCAATTGTATTCATGTCAAGAGTACTTGATGGAAATTAATAATTTTTCTGAACAATATTCCCATGATTTTTATGGATGGTGAGAGAGTACGCCTGCATACCTTATATGATCTAGTATCTTGTGAACAAGAAGATCAGTGATAAAGGAAGTAACCTTGTAAATAGTGACCTATGTTTGATCTGGTGGTCTTCCTGTCATCAATATTGCAACAAGAATCATAGTTGACACTTAGTAAATATTGCTATAATAAAATTAAAATTATTAAGGAAGAATAGTCTTCCCAAAATATGAAGGCCTTCTATTAGTCACCATGTATCATATGTATGGCATCAGCAGCTATGGTGATATGTTTTAACTCCTGTAACCTGACAGTCTTGTTCACAATTGAAGCTGTCTTCAGAATTCAATGGTCACTTCAGAAAATCTTATCTTTTGGAAGGTTGTCTATTGAGAAGTAGCTACAATGATCTCCCTGGAAAAGTAATTGCAGCAGTAATTGCAGCTCCTTTGATAAGAGGAGAAGCTCTCTTGACGACAGAGCCTCATGCTAAGTCTCTTCTCTCACATGGGAAGATCATGGTTGAATTTCATATGATCACCTTAAGAGGGAGTTACAAAATCCATAAACTAATATTAAATGGTTACACTCTCAAAAGAATTATACATCTATTGATGTTGTCTTTCATTACATGCATAGACTCCAGTGGTCATCTACTCATTAAACTAAAATGATCCATATTTTATCACAGTAAGTTGCATGGATGTTAGTATGTAAGAGCACATCTAGGTGTTATATCTTCTGGGATCCACCATGGATGAATCATTGACTGAATTCATTTACTATGAGAAATCATGGCTTATTATGAAGCCGCTCGTATTGAAGAATCTCTTCAGTGAGTCATTTGTGCTTGCTACCATTGCAGAAGAAGTATTTCGCATAGCACTGGATATGGTTTAGCAGAGGACACTCTTGTTTCATGGCATGCTTGAGTGATTGATGGAAAATATGCACCCTGGAAAAAAAAGTATAGGCTATGATCTCCCTAAGAGGAAGTAAGATTAGTCAAATAACTTCTCCATCTAGATGTACAAGAAGTAGAAGATTGCTAATACATAGTCTTTCTGATTTATTTGAAGAAAAAAACCCTAGACACCATGAAACCCTAAGGGAAAAAAAATTACCCTAGGTCACTACATGCAATCGCAGATTTGAATTGAATTGATTGGATAAATTCTGGCACTTCTTATTCATGCTGATTCGACATAACATAGGGAAAAAGTTGTTAAGTAATATAACATATTACTTAAATATAAGAAAGCAGATTTTTGGCTGTAATCAAGTGCTTTTCAGACTTGGTATTTACTTGTGTAAATGTGCCTTGAGGGTTGTAACTTGTTGGCATTGAACTACATTTTCTTGGTATCTTTTCTCTTGAGTTGCCTAGTGATTTGGGCCAAAACAAAGTGAAACGTTTGCTTTTCTTTCTGCTATAATTAACTAATTCAGATCAGCCCTAAGGCTGAAAATTAACAAGGATTAAATCCAGAAAACCTGCAGTAAGAGGTAAAATTTCATATTCCCATTAATTGGCCCAGATCCTAAATTTATAGAGGAAATTATTTTTTTTTCCTTCATTGGATGAGAAACCCAACATTGCTATGGATGGGATCCCAGAAATTATTGAATCCCATGAGCCAATTTTGGGGTCAGAATGATAATAAAATTTCTTTTCCACAAATATTTCATGCATATTTATAATTTTTGTGACAAACATTTTGCTTTCAAAACTAAAATATAGCTCAACTGAAATATACCTTCGATCACTGTAATCCTGTTCTGGGATAAAAATTATGTATGGTAGACATGCCTCTATTGTTGTAAGTAGACCACAACTCACTACTGAGAATATTTCTCATATATTGCCACACAATATGCCCATTTCGGTCTTTCCTCTACTTTCCCACACTATCAAAGAATCCACCAAAGGCAAAGAACCAAGACCTCCCATCATCAATTATTATGTAGGAGTCTTTGTGCAAAGCGAATACGTAGGCAGTGAAGGTCCCAGCCAATGACCGCAGCCGTTACAACTACCTATCAATCGAAAATCTCAAAATCATAGTCTCAATCAGCCGAATCAGATCAGTCAAAATCGGGGCCAGTCGGAATCAACTTTTCTTTATCTTCTCCTTTGGGTTGTATTTAACTGAAATGATACCCAATGTTTATTTTTGACATTTCTTGCTAATTTAGGTCATCATATGTCTACCTATCAAATCAGAATAGCTCCTACAAAAAAAAATTTATGGATGTTTTAATATTTTCCCTCGCTTCATGTTCCTAAAAATTGTAACATTTTCTTCAACAATATATGTTGGGGACTTTATGTAACATTAATCTCAAATTTTTAATGCACTATATTGGCTCAATGTATTAATTCCCTAATGGTGTGTAAAATTCTGGTCTTGATATTCACTATTTCCTATGTCCCATGGAAATGGATACAGATAGAGAGAAAGCATATCTAGCCTTCAGATGTGGCACTATGCCAAAATATGTATAGTTATATCTCAACAAATATATAAATAATACATTCAACATGTCATTAACATTCTCAGTAGTCAATGCGAAGTGTTGACTGGATCTCTGTTGTAAGTCAATATGTCTGTTTGCTGCTAAATGGAGTTGTGAAGCTCCCATTTTATCTAGCCTTGAATTTTAGAAAGAATCTTGGACCTATTCCTTGTATGAAGGGACTCTTGGTTGAATATTGAGCTCTAGGAGCTCCTAGGGGCTTGGGGTACTTATTGAGCTAAGCGACCATAGGATGAGTGGTTCACCCTCCCCTAGTGGTGAGTTGCGTACAAGGTGAGTCGTTCACCTTCCCCTATGATACCTCATGGTGATTGACATGTGTGTAGGGTGAGTGGTTCACCTTCCCCCTGTGATCTCATGGTAACCCAACCAACCCTAGGGCATGTCACAATACAAATTCAACCTTGGAAAGAAATGTGTAAATTGTAAATTGGGTATCCAAGGTGCACACATCTACTTCTAGGTTGCATGTACTTATTCGAGTGGCACATACACTACTTGTGGTGTGGACCTGATTTTCATACAATATTTTGCACACAATTAGAGGTGGCACACACATCCTTCAATATGATTTAGGTTGCCTCCTCTATTTTAGGGACATCCCTAGTTCCTTATTACAACCATGCTGACCCAGGTAACAAATCCTTGATAAGTGTGGAGTATAACTGTTGCTGGTCTGCATAACTCCAAAGAAGGGAAGGGGAGTTGAATATGAGGCCAACAAGGTCAACATCTATCGGATCTAATGGTCAATGGCGAGGGAAGTGGGAAAGGAAATCTCTCCTTGTCCAGGTCTTTTGGAACCATCGGGAAATCCAATTGTATGATCATGGGGGTAGTAGAGGAGTGAGGGCTACTCCTAACACCCGAGGTTGAAAGGAAGAAGTTTTTATTATTATTTTTCCATTTTGTTGTGGATGGGAGGAGGTTTGGTGAGTAGGCGGCACCTTGCATTGTCTCAAACCATTTCCTCCAACTCTCTAAGGATATCTCCACTAAAGCATGGTACTGTATCTACAAGCCAATATCAAATATATTTGTTTGTCTCATAAAAAGGGGGGGTGGGTGTTGTGGTGAACCCTAAGATCTCACCCTTCTCCCATTTGCTACATACTGGGACTCTACCTATCACCTATTATTTCAGTCAGACAAAACAAACCAAAAGTAAGAGGTAATAGTTCTATAAATCCCAAGGTGAATGGAGCCATGTGAGACTTTAAATTTGTATGTAAAGATCTCCCTGATAAAGAGGGCTAGGCATATTTGGTCTAGGTATCAGAAAAAAGTGAATAAGCAGCCCCTAAAATCCCTGTAGAGACAATGGTAATTTCCACTAAACTCACAGTAAACGAGGACTTAACATCCATGAGTGGCTAATGCACGTTATAGCATCTGCACCTAGCTAGGGCATCCTCACACCTAGGAAACCCTCCACATGGTTGCCAATGGACTTCATCAACATCTACCCTTTTCTCTACAATAGAGGAGATATTGCACAAATCTAGGCTTCATCAACAAGCCCTCACCTAGGACATCGATCCAACTCGCATCCAATCATCACCAAGATATCATCTACAACTCCATTTTGTTACTCTCTTACCTAGGATTTTTTGCACACTGTTGTAGCTTCATATCTCTGGTTAGGATCCAAAAACCCTCCAAAAGTTTGCTACAACAGTCCTCTAATCATTGTGTTCCTTGTCACCCTTTGTTGTCCTTCTATGCTTCCAATCTGTTGTTGTAGGTCCCTAAGAAACCACCTCAAGGCACCCTATAGCTCTCGGAACAACTACAACAAGGAGTTTGACACTTGAACAAGGGGTTACACCTTTAGTTTGGGTTGTGATGTCTCCTTAGGAGCTACGACTATGTGAGAGGACCCTTACTAGAGGTCTCTCGGCCTCCCAACAAGCCTCTACGCATGTTGTTGTTCCTACATCTCCTGTGGCTCAAAACAAAATACCTAAACATGGTAAACATGCATAAGAAACCCTTCAAAATTATCTCTTCTCCTGTGGCTTGGTTAGCAAGGAATCTAATGTCTTTTATTTCCTTTTCAAGCCTCCACGTTGGCTGAAATAGGCCTATGACATCTACAGTATAACACAGCAAATAAGTCCGCACGAAATCCATGAGAAACCCTCTCCAAAATGCTACCAAAACACGTCCTTCTTGCGTACCTTCTCCCTGCTTTAGATCCATTGTCAAATCAGTGCCCAAACATGATATTCGATGCACTTCTTGGATGCTCAAATGATCACATATCACCTCATATTTATACTAAATAAGAGGCCTTCTTCCAACGTCATATTTAGGGCTTTGCACAGTTGTCTCAAGGCTTAATATCATCAAGCCGACCTAGACAATCATGTGCAAAACCCAACATAACCTTCAAAAATTAAGAACTCAATTTCTACAACTCAGCATCAGATGATTCGCGTTGTGTTATAATCATCTCACCGAGATCTATCATCCTCGTCCATCACATGTCGAAATGGGCTCATGGTTTTGGTCCAATTCCTGATGGGTGCAAAACCCCAAGCTTGGGTTCCAAGCCCACAAGTGACTCTTGTGGTGCTTTACCCTCCAATCGATAAACCCTAGGGCTTGGAGTATGTCCCAAGCTATACAAAAATCAACAGCTCGAAGTTTACTAACTGAACAAACTACATCTTCTAGGAAAATAGAAATAAAGCAAAATTCCAATTCGCAGAGTGAAAATAGATTCCATAAAACCCAAACCTCGTCGCCATTCGAGTGCCAATGACAGGTGGGCGAAGAAATAAGGTTCAGGGAAGTAGGACGAGTTTGTGCATAGCCTTTGAGGATGACAAAATTGAATGAATATAATAATATCCATTTCATCATTACATGGGTAGCAATTCGAACGCAATAAATGGGAAACCCGGTATAGAACTTAAATGGTCCCCCTGCTTTGAATGTTTTCACAAAAAATTCCAGGGAGAGTGAATATGGATACTTCCCACTGGTATCACATTGCATATTTTGTATCTGAGTCTTCACATAATCAAAGGGAAGACTACATGTAGATGCAAAAAAACCTAGAAACAACACTTGCACCAACCACAGGTGTAGCTTCAAAAACGCCCATGGTGTCCTTGAAAAATTCTATAGACTGATCATAAGAGGCAAGCATGCCCATATTTAAGGCCATTGCTCAGAAAACTTTTGGAGCCACCCCTTTCCATAGGGCTAGAACCCTTTCATCACCAATAATATGGTATAGTGCATGGAATTCTTTTTTGTAATGTCATTGCTGCGCAGTAGGCAGAGTTGCATTCGCCTGCATGCGAATGAGAGCTATATCTACAAGACTTCCAACACATGCTCCAATATCTCTTGTTGTCAATCCACAAAGATCCTTCTTATAGAGAGGTAGTGGTTTCCTATAATTAACGACAATTTCTTTGTTTGTCAATATCCTAAATGATCCAAGACATGTTGTTGTATAGGTTGCCTATCTTAATGAACCAGCTGATAACCCCTTGTAAAAAGCACCAAATCCCTTGTCCTTTAGCATGTTGTTTGAAACATTATAACCCGAACCTTGACCCAACTGAATGCGCGCCTTGATCATGTCCACAGGTTGGATGGCACACGTGGCGAGCATACCAGAGGCTTTTCCATTGAAAAATTTCTTCATTGCATTCCACACGATTCATGTCTTTGGCTTCTCCCCTTCCATCTCTCTGAAGGACTCGAACACTCGATCGATTTGAAACTTCCCTCCTTCCTCTTCTTAACGTCACCATTGATATGAGAAAAAACCAGCAAAAATAATTTGTCTGTCTACGCATCCTCAACAAGAAAGAAGAATAGGAAGAGATTTGATCTTCATTGTGCTACAATGCCTCCTATTGGAGAGGTGAACTAGCACAAGTCTCCAATTCTAATTACTCCGAGGATGAAAAAAACGAATGTCTTCTATTGCCACTATCTCCTCACCCAAAGAGGAAACGCTTATCGCGTAAAGTTATTTTTAACAATATAAAAATATTTAGAAAAATACATTATTAATAGCACAACGTAACAATGTTTATAAAACTAATATATATACTAGAAATTACCCCTAAAGGTGAAAAGGTACACCGAAGGAATAGAATATTTAATAAGATCATCTTACCACAAACAGAGCCAACTAATTGTTATATGCATGCACATAAGTTCTATCAAACTCTCCATTACAAGCGCCATGAGGCGAGCCCATTGCTCACAACCTAGGCATGAGTACAAAGTATTGAAAAACCTTTCCCTAAGTGTGCCACACCCAACTATCTATATTTTCTAAGCCACACGGTGATGCTAGCCCTAGATTTCTATCAAGGCATGAGATCGATCTCTGTCGAGGTCCTAGATCCCAACAACTCGTATTCCCATTATTGCCCCTTACCATCTGGGAAAGTGCTCTTTTTGGAGACAAATGAATGATCCAACAAGTAGATGGGAGTGTGTGTAAATCTCACATATCATAAAGATAAGCATCTATTTAATGGGAGAAATTTAAACTTTTAAATTGGAGTTAGTTTATGCAAATCTTAGCCTGGACTAACATTTTTAAACATGGACATAATCTTTAAAATTGATGTCGAAACAATCCAAACTCTCTCACAACACACTTCAAGGACCTATTTTTCCGAAACTCTTTTATAGATATTAAATTTGACACAATTTGACTAACATGGAGGAATGGTAGATGGGGATCTTATGGAATTTCAAAAATACTAGACCACTTCTTTGTGAAGAAAGGTCTAGCTAACCATCTCACCAATTTGAGCTCATGGGTTCTTCCCTTGCAAATATCTGATCATTTTCCTCTCTTTTTAGTCTGGATAGACATTTTAAAAGGGAAGCCCACTCCCTTTAAGTTTAACCATTTTTGGTTGAAAGACCCAAAATTCACCTCAATGGTCTAAGACTTCTAGACAAAATTCAATCTGAGCATTGGCAATTCGGCTATGGAAAATCTCTCTATAAGTAGAAAAAGCTAAAATAGATAATTCGTTTATTGGCTTGTCATCTAAAAAGAGAAAGGGGTAGAAAAATTATACGAATCAACGCCCATATTAAATCTCTAGAAGATCCACATTCAACAAAATACTTCTCGGAGGCTTCCAAACAGAAATTAGCAGAATTTGACACAAAAAGGTAAATACTTTTGCGTCAAGCATAGGAATGGCAACAGAAGAGTCGTCAAATGTGGATTGATAAAGGGGACAAAAATACTAGATATTTCCACAACTAGACTTCGAAGGATTGTATGCAAAATTCTATTTCGAAAATCAAGAATGACGCTAGGGAAATTCTTTATGGACAAAATGATATTCAGAAAGAAGCATTCAAACATTTCCAATCATCACTGAGAGTAAGAGATTCTTCTTCCTCTCATAAATATATGGACTTCGTTTCTCTATATCCGCAAATCGTTGACTCGGATAATATCCTCTATATTTTAGGAGTATGAAGTCTCCTTATTATTTGTGAAGGAGCAAGGATATATACCCTAAAATCAAGTGGGAATAGGGATCTCCTCTCTGGTTGATAAGGAGTAATGATAAACATCACTTTTGTATTATGTTCATCATGTGTCATGCACTAGGCTAGGACTAACAATTGTACATCTAAGTGAAGGGCATGGAGGAAGAATGGCGAATGGAATATTGAATAAACATCTACAATTTCCTTAACGAGAGAAAATCCGAAATAGGAAGTGGACTGACACTCTTTGAGGATTGGACAGGTATCCAAGACAAGAGTGGTCGAAAAGGACCAATATTCTTTAAGGATTGGGAATCCAAGATAATAATAGTCCTAAAAGGACATACCTAGGGAACATTTGAGTGGGGTATGCCCCAATTCAGAAAGGAAATTGACAATACACCCACCCATGCCCCAAGTCAAAAATGAAATTGCTAGTACACCCATTGGTTAAAAATTTGGACCTTTTAGGGATTCATGATTGGAAAATAATTTGATTCTTGAACCTTTCTTTGGAAAAGAATCTGAACCTTTTTGAGATTCATGATTTAAACTCTTGCAAAGCCCATGCTATTTTTCTATCATCCTTATCAATTTAGTGTCATGCCATTTGTATAATAGCTATTGAATATTTATGCAAACTCAATTTATACTTCTTGTATTTGGGGAGAAATGCTGGCCAAAATATCGTTTTTTGAAAGACGTATACCTATGAGGATTTGAATTAAGGCGTTCAAGTGTTTTAATTTATGCAATATTATTAGTATCATAGCCACAACATGTAGTTGCATTTATCATTATTCCATAGGGACATGTCCCCTGCATTTCCTGCATCCCTTCACTCCAGGGAGGGGAAACATAGATGTCTCAAGGCATCACTGGGATGTAAGAGATAGATAGTTTGCCATCCCCAAGATGTCCCACTGTCTCCAGTGGATTTCCAAAGAAATTTACAGGTGCTACATTGATGCCATGCTATACTCAATGGAAATGGGGAGTGCCACTGCATGTTTTAACAGTTTAAGGGTTTTGTAAAACACCACTTTTTATCCCATCTTCATTTCTTCTATGTCCAGGAAAATACCATTTTTCGTGCAATTTCAAAAATTTCCAAAATATGTTAGGAAGGTAGATATTGACTTAAGTACCATGAATATGTTTTCAATTTGCAAAAATTGTCTACAAAAGAGTCCAAAAATTCAACAATTCCATAGAAATCAATACAGAAACAGTTTCCATAAAATCCACTGACATCTAAAATTCATATACAGTTCCTTCAAAATAATTTGACATTAAATACACTTAACAACAATGTTGAATGACAGAAATTTGGAAAAAATCAATGAGGATCTAAAATCTAACTCGACAAAAAATAGCTGAACAATTAAAAAATGAACTAGAAACCCTGAAGGAAAAAATCTGACCTTTTCGCTGCATCTGCCATTTTTTTCAAAAATTGGCAAAAGGGATTATTTTTGGCTCAATGACACATTTAAGACATATCTCACCAATTAATTAGTGGTTTATGAAAATATTGTTTAACAATGCATTAACGAAACCAATGGAATTCATTGCAAACATTGTTTATGCACATCTGATTCTTTAGCTTAAAGGAGTAAGCTACTATGACATACACCATAGATTTTTCAGGCACTTAGATTACTAGCTATGAATCAAAAAAAATTATATACATTCTATATACTAGTTTGTTATGTTCATCTCACCATATCCAAAATATTATACGAGATGAACATTATCTAACAAGGAAAAATGATACATATGAGGATGTCATAATTCACTTACTATTTCCAATAATTGCCACAATAGCATTGTCTAGCTTTCAAATGTTGGAAAGGATTGGCACCCTAACACTGAAAATTTTCTCTACAATATGGGAGAGTGGCAGTCACCACATACTCAAAGTTTATGATGACCACACAGGTGTCCTGGGGTTGTCTTTAAAAGACCAATTGTAAATGTCGGCTTCTCCCTGTGTTGACAATAATATTTTTCTTCGGCTTCTCCTTCACAACATTAGTGCAAATCATGTGAGAAGCATACTCTGCTACCTTTCATCATCCCAAACAATCTTTGTTTGGTCTCAACCTAGTCTCCTAAATTGAGCTCATTTAATTGTCAACCAGGGTTAGTAAACTGCTGAAGTGAAGTGCACCATATGTGCCTAAGTAACCTCTTCCTACTTCGTTGTGTTTAGTGTTTTCTGATGTTTTTGGTTTTATGGTTTTATTTTGAAAAGGAAAAGAATTAAGTGCTAATTGAAGGGAAACTATTGGTCAAAATAGAGTGAAGCCTAAACTATGATGGTAAACAAATGAAAATGCTGAAACAAAACAGAGTCTAACTATGACTAGCAACCAACAAATACAAAGCTTGATAATGACTCTATTGTAAACTCACAACATGAAATTGAAATGAACCTGAGAAATGAACAAGCTAAGTGTAAATGAAGTTTTCTCCTAAATCACTAATCAAACAAATAACTTACAATGTACAACATCTTTATCCATGAATAAAGATTTATTGGAAAATATGTGGAAAAGAATATTTGTAACAAGGTAAAGTTTCTACTCTAAACTAGTTTCTACTTCTGTTTTGCAACTCAATTTAACACCATTAAACCTTTCTCAAAAGTTATAGATTTTCTTTCAAAAATAGTCTTTGAGAAAGAGGCTTATTTGTGAAATGATAAAGAAGCTGCAAAATACTCCAGACCTTATAATAATACTATCTTTTGTCCAGATAATTGTGTATGAGTATGAATTTTGAACAAAAGAAGTTTTGTAAATAATTAAGCCCGTGAGATTGAATTTATCAACTAAGACAAAGTAAGCTACAATGGACAACAGCTAAACTTGAAGTGTTAAAGCAATGAGTTAAAACTAAACTAAGATGCTATTAATCTACAACGAACAATATCAAACTAAAGAGCCATTATCATACTTGAAAAGAAAGGACAAAGCTGAACCATATGCATTCTACCTCCGGAGTATTCTATTGAAATTGACATGCCATTAATCTATGAAATTACACAGTTTGAAATGAAAACACAATTAAACTCCTAAAATACCACAGTTAATTCCCATTCATCATTACAGATATTTTGGAAGAATTCATTAAAATGAGACTAAACTGTAGAATTCAATACAAATGAACATAAAAACGCAGAATTCAGAAAACTAACTAAGCTAAAAATGAAACGAGAGTTACTTATCTAAATTAAAAAGAACAGAGCTGCACAGGAGGTAGGGGCCCTCCACCACCTGGTAGCACGTATTCTAACTCAAAATCGACTCAACTCATGCAGCAGAATGATGCTTTTTCATTAAAGGAGAAAAATACTTAAAACAGAGTATTCACGGTTGGCAGCAAAAGCCAAAATATAACTAAAATCTAACCAGCGTTGCTTGGTCTCCCAAGTCATATTTATAATAAAATTACATAACAGAACTTGAGATAATGAAGGATTATTGTCTTTCCCATTCCTATTTGAATTAAAACTCTTATTGTCATACTTTTATCAGACACTGACGAGACAAATAGGAGAGTTATAAATATGTTCCCACGATCAAACCATACGTAATCTGCTTTCTTCCTTCATGGTGAGCAACAAACCATGTAGACATGACGTGGAATATGCCCATACATGCGGTTTTTCCATGGGAGAGGCCACCGTATACTTCAAATCGTAAACAAACGTTAATCGCCTACGAATGCCTATTCTCGTAGCTATTTTGAAATTACAAATAGCAAATCATGAAAAATACAATATGTTAATCAATTGCATGTAACCTTTAAGCAATCCTAATCATTCTTCATTGATTTTAGGCTTATGAAGTGATAAAATAATGATGAAATGAAGTGAAGGTTTATAAAAGAGAAGGCAATTCTAAGGCTCAACAATCTTTACAACTCTGCAGAAATTTTATCTGATAGATATATAACCTTTCTCCCACAAGAAATGTATACATATACTTATTCATCCCAATCCAGCTGCATCCAAATCTCTTTTTGGTAGAAGCTAGAAATGGAAATTGATGAAAATAAAACTGATGATAGCCTGATATGCCGCTACAAGAGTGAAAATATGAAACATGATTAAAATCTTGGCCAGGCGTGCATTTTGGAAATGTCTGCGTGTCTATAGGAATTTGTTGAACTGGTATGTCCATCGTTACATTATGCATTATTGCAACTTGGGCATACTCTTGCAACCCAAATACTGAGTGGAACTCCTGTTTATTTCCTCCTACTTGATTGAACTGCTGAAATCCTAGTGCGGACAACTCTTGTGTATCAGAAGCTCTATTTCTTAACTGCATCGAACTACTTGGGGCCATAAATTCAAGACTATGTGAGTGCTACTTAGATGTATTTAATACATAACAGTGTACAAAACCTGAATGATCTGTAGCCATAGCCATCGACAAATTACCAATCGAGGACGATACAGCTTGTAAGTTGTAGGCTAGAGTGGACATTTCCTTACTTGTTTCTACCACAAATTATTGTTGGGGATTCGAAATAGGTACCAAATTTACATCTTGACGGGAATGAAACGTAACAACATGTTGCAGCACTTCCTTATCAATAGATTCAATCTCAGCAGATAGCATATGTCCCTTCATGCATGCCTCTTTTGGCTGAACCTGTTCCCTGATGGCAAGTTCAGGCTCAAATCCCTTCATATTTTGATTCTGTTCAAACATCTCAACTTGTTCAAACCCCATTGAAAAACCAGTCGCTGAGAAAATTTCAGGAAAAGTTCATAAAACCTCAAGCTGGGGATTCGGCAATGATGACGCACAACGTTGAGACCACATTGACATCTGACCATGTTCAAACCCCATTAACAAACTAGGCACTGAACAGGACACATAAACAATTATCAAATAGGGTTAAAACAATTATAAAATAGGGTTCAACTGTAATAGAGTTGTTCTTTGAACAAATAAGTGACCTTTCTGTAAGACAATTTTCATAGTTTTGCTTGAAGACAATTTATCCCACTCTAAATTTTTAATTTATCGTTTTGGTAAGAGGCTTGTGACTGGGACTCCTCTGTCACACAGAAGATGGCCCAAAAAAGAATTGAAGTGAATTTCATTTTATTATTCTCCAGATTCACAAGAGATCGACTTGCAAGTTCTATTAAGTTTGTGTATGTGGTTGTCCATTTCAACTTGTGAGCATAAAGCCCGAAGTGTATGTGCATCTTCTATGTCCTGAAAATTAGGTCTGTGCCTAGCAACAATATTGTGCCACGTTCTCTCCAAAAGAGCCTTGAGATTTTGGGATTGTGAAACTTTCATTAAAAATATCCTCCTTTTAAAATGATCTGTAAACCGAGAAGATAAACTTACAAAAATTAAGCAATGTACATGATTTTTTTAAACAATCGAAGGTCTTGAAGGAGGCAATGCTTGTAGCAGAACAACATGAGTGTGATGTTAATATGTTAGCAGGGCCATTGCAAGGGATTTTTTCTATTGTTGTATAGAATATGGGAGCATAGGAATATTTATAGTATCACTTCCTGGTGCATGAGAGGAACATGTTAAACAATACAAAAATTTAAATAAATTAGCTTATCTTGATTCTCTCGGCACAGAAATATTGACGATTGGATTTGATTTCTTCAACAAATTTAAATAACTTAAACACATTCACTTTATCTAGATTCTTCCAGCATAGAAATATTGGCAATAACTTGAAACAGAAACATCTCCTAGTAAGTTACCTTTCTGTAAATAACTTGAAACAGGAACATCATCAATACTGGAAACTAAGGCCTCAGTAAGTTGAGGAGTAGATGGCCCTTGTACTGATGCAAAAGTAGAATCATGTTCATTTAAATTAGGTGTGTGAATCTCCCTATAAGGTGCACGGGCTACCTCTTTCACAACTGATGGAAGCACGCTATGATAATCTGACTCCATATGACGTCCAGAATGATCATCCAAAGGTTGCATAGCAGAATAATCTCTTGCTTCATCTTGGTTCAAATAACCAGCTTCTGTAACAAGGGTGCGAGACTTCTCTTCTTTGGTCTCCAACTCATTTGTTCCTCTTCATAGGCGCTTCAGAAGTTTTGTCATCCTTCAAATTTCGAAGCAATGAAATGATCTTGCTCAGCAGCAATCAAGGTGTTTCCTTTGGAGTCTCTGTGGATAATCCCCTTTCCCTGAATATGGCGTTGGAGAACAGTACCTCTACAAATTCTGCAGATGCAATGGATGGTCGTGGTGGGAGGCAACAGGAGGAGAAGGGAGAGCAAGAGTGTTTCTCATTGCAAAAATTCAATCTCTTTGAGCATGTGTGGTCTTCAACAACCTTGAAGGAAAAACATCTTCTTCCCGGTTTGCAGGCGAGAATTGGGAGTAGGCGGGAATTGGGAGCGGGAATTGAAATTAATTTAAAATTAAAATTAAAAATTAAAAATTAAAAATTAAATGTTAATAATAATATTTAAAACAAAATATATATATATATATATATAGTATTAAATTCAAAATTTAATAAGGCATTAAATTGTATATAAATTATTTAATAGGTAAAACTTATAAATTAGTAATTTTATGAAGTGGTATTTAAAAATTAAAATTATGTGGTTTTTTCTTGTTTTAATAAAAACATAAAAATGTATCTTCTCTTCTCTTAAAGTTTGATAATTATTGTTTTTTTTCTACTAAAATTTTACTTATCATAATGAGACTAATTGTCTAGATTAGCATTATGAGAGATTATGACTAATGGAGGAATTTCTATTGGTCATTTTATCGTTACTAATATTTGCACAACATTACCAAATTTTGCACACTACGAATAACTCTCAAGGCCTTTACCAATGGACATGAAAAGGGCCTTACACTAGGAATATGGGCACCATTATTATTCTTTGCAAGATAAGAATTAGTATGAGGGAAGGTAAAAAAGGCTTTTATTTCTAAAATGAACCTTTTCATGCTCAAGGGCCATGAATTTGGCATTGAACAACCACATAGATCCTCTCTAAATAATCTTAGGAATATATGGGATATCAATTAGATTAGGAATTTTTTCACACCATGTATAGGATTTAAGGAATGTACTACAGGTATATAAGGAGAGGTAAACAAGGGGCATTAGGCCTTACAAGAAGCTTGTTAGTGTCAAGGGAAATGAGCTAAACTTAAAAACCACATAGATATTTTTTAAAGAATTTGGTCTTAAGTTGGGATATGGGCACCATAGGATTATTTCTCACCATATATCGGAGTTAGTGTCTATGTTATGGTTAGGAGAGGAAAACAACTACCTTTTTCCCTAAATTACTCTTTCTCATGCTCAATTTCCATGAACAAGACCTCTAGCTAGGAATATGGGCATTTAATATGTTTTGCATAATAAGAATGGATCCCATGGCCTTTACTATGGCCAAAGAAGGACATTAAAGAAAAGGGACTTAAGTCTTAAATAATTAGTGCCCATTAAAAAAGCTTCAAACCACCACATAAATTATATTCTCTAAGGGATATTCATTAGCCTCTAGAAGGGATGTGTCTGTCATTCAAATATTTTTCACACTATGATTGGGTCTTGGAGCCTCATCATTAGACCTTATTGAAATTAGGAGGCTTTCAAATCACATATGATGCTTACAAGTGTAGGCTTGGTCAAAATAGGAACATCATAAGGGGCTTATGCCTTATTTGAATCTTTAATGATTAAGTTTTGGAAGAGTTCTCAAAGAACAACACATAACCTCTATAGGGGATCTTAGGAATCTATGGGGGATCTTTAGTGTCATTGGTATGTTTTACATAGTAAGAATGGATCTTGGGCTTGTACCCATATTGCAAAGGGATGAAAACAATGGCCTCAATCCCAAAATGAAACTTCTTTGGCTCACATTGCATGAAAAATACCATAAAGAACTACAATATAAATCATCTTTGAGGAATTTTAGGCCTCCATCTAGGATAAGGGTTCCATTATGAGGTTTTCCACATCATATATGCAGGGATTTAGGTCTTATATCTTGGCCAAGGAATGGAAAAGGGCCTTATGCGTAAAACAAGTCTTTCTCATATTTAATGTCGATGAGCATAATATTATAATGGAAATATGGGAACAACGAGTATGTTTTACATAATAAAGATGGGTTTTATGGCCTTTGTGATGGAAATGGAAGGAAAACAAGATCCTTAGTCCCTAAACAAAAATTCTTTAGTTCAAGGGACGTGAATGAAGCCTCAAAAGTCAACCACACATATCTTGTATTCTAATATATATCTACCCTTTAGGTGTGATATGGATGCTATTTGAAGATTTTTGTGACATACTTAGGTCTTGGGGACTTTAAGTTTGGCCTTAATATCATTATGAGTCTTTTGCACCACGTATGGCACTTGGGGCCTTAACCATGGTCAAGGAAGGATCATAAGGTTCTTGGGTCATCTTTGAATCTTCCCATGATCAATCTTCTTGAACAAGTATTATAATTACTACACGGAACATCTCTAGGGGATATTTTGCCTATATGGGGGATCTTTGTTACCATGGGTATGGTTTACATGGTAAGAATGGGTCTTGGGGAATGTACTATCTTGAGGGAAAGAGAAAAGAGGGCCTTAGGCCCTAAATAAAGCTTCTTGAGTTCAAGGAACATGAATTAACCCCCAAACAACCACATAGATACTCTCTAAGGGATATTCAGATTTCAACTTGGATATGGGAGCCATGGCATGTTATTCTAGATAATTAAGAGCCACAAGAATTGTTAGTAATATGTATGGGTTTCTAATAATATTGTGTGCACATTCTAAGAATGTGAATGCATTATTAGAATTCTTGAAAATTTTAGTAATGCGTGTATCTATAGAATAATATGGCTTTAGAGTAAACTTCTAGATTTATATCAATTGACCATGTATAAATCAACATACTTTGAATTCAAATTAATGAAATCATTCTTTAACGAATCTAGTTCAATAATCAACCATGGCATGTAACAATGCCACAAAAAACAAATAACAAATAATGTGTCCACAATTAAAAATTACTAACATAAATGACCAATTCATATACCGTTGTTGTACTTGTTATTTTATCATATTTTTATTCTTGGACTATAATAGTCATTTATGTTAATCATTATTAATTTTTTCGCTTATTATCTAGTCATATATTTTAATCCTAGACTAAATTAGTCATTTAAGTTAGTCATTTTTAGTTTAGTCACTTATTATCTAGTCGTATATTTTATTCCTAGACTAAATTAGTCATTTAAGTTAGTCGTTTTTAGTTTAGTCACTTATTATCTAGTCGTATATTTTATTCTTAGACTAAATTACTCATTTAAGTTAGTCATTTTTAGTTCGGTCACTTAAAATTGCTCAAATTTAGTAGTAATTCACTTGAAATATTTGCGGTGACTAACTTTTTTAGTCACCTAGTCACTAATTTCATCATTTTCTACTAGTGCTACTAATTAAATTACATTATGGACTTGATTGTGGATTCTAATGAAAATAAAAAACATAAAGTTGACTATAGATTTAAAATTTGCATTAGGTTCCCTCTAAACATTGTGTTCGTCAATAGAACATTGGAATTCTCCTGAGGTGGGGGTGCCACCCCATCGCCTCCCACGAGATTTAAAGGGGAGTGGGTAGCATCGCCAACCCTCTCCATGCAACACACATGTGAACCGCATACAGTATCCCTATTATGAAGCCAAGCCTTCCTTCATATGTTTTCTCTGTGAGGGGAGATGTTAGTACTTTTCTGATATCATTGGACCTTTCCCTTCCTGCAGGTAGAGAAATCCCTTTGGGTTGTTAACATTGGAAGGTATTTTGTGGCAGTAAGTTCTCAGAGTCATGATATAATTCGTGGGCTTCTTACCAATCTTGGATGTTGGAATTGTAGGATGGGCTATAATTAACCTAATCGTGCATGCATGAAATACTAGTCCTTTGGTGTCAAGGCTTGTGACGCATATTGTGGAAGCCATGAAATTATCAATAATAAACCTTTAAATAGAGAGATATTTCAAATTTTTAGACTTCGCTGGCTAATTTAGAGATTGTGATATTGAAAATGACACCAAGAAAGATTCTAATTTAATTTTCCCTTGATCTAAATTAGAATCAAATTATAATTCCACATCTCATGACATCTTTTACTAGTTAACTAATTTGATTTTCCCTTGATTTAAATTAGAATAAAATTGTAATTCCACATCTCATGACGACTTTCACATGTTAACTAAGTTATTTTGACATATTTGGTCTAGTTAATTCTAGTTGAGGGTATAACTTGAGTCATGTAGAGCAGCTCCTACAAAAAAGGATCCCTAGTTGTGTTTATTTTGAGTTGCAATTAATTAACTCAGTCTATCTAAGTTAAAGTGAGTTTAATTAGTTCCAACTGTTGGAGGAACTAGTGAGAGGTCAAAGTGTGGAACTTGAACTTTAACAACATGCAGTGATGAATTAGATAACTCATAAATAAGCCATAAATAGCTCATGCATGTCAAATCAAAGAAATTCCTTGTTGAAATTGGATTTCATGGGAAGTGCACTATCAATTGTATAATCATCCAAATTGTACACATGGTGCATGTATTCATAGGAAGGCATTAGATGAATTGTGTATTTTTGGATGGTAATTTCCTAAATTAATAGGGGATAGTTACCCAATGAAATAGTCTAATGAAATACGGATCCTGGAAGGTAGAAAATTGGTTAAGTATTAGCCTAGGCTTGTCTAGGGAGTGGTGAGACAGATAGAGATAGTGTAGAGGTTTCTCTCATTGAAGAAAAACATTGTAATATTCTCATATTTTATGACTAATGAAATTATATATAGCAGGTTTTTTAGTTGTGTATTTCCCCATGAACTCATTGTGTAACGTATAATTGCAATTATTTTTCTTGTATGCTTTGTGATTTCTCAATATTAATTGGTTTCCACAATTGGTGGAGTAGATTCAAGCCTATTGTTTTAGCATATTACAATTAAAAATTTGAATATACATGGAATTTCTACATGGTATCAGAGCTGAAACCACTATGGAAGAGAATAATATGATTTTGTACTTACGGGAGGAACAAGTTTTGCATATTTCTTCTCCAAGGCTAACAACAACATCAAGATGGAATTATATGGTATAAGGCTCGATTATGCCCTCGAGGTTTGCTCAAATTACATTTCCCGTAGATACCGGATGGAAGAAAACTTGGAGGACAATGGATTGAAGGACTTAAATGACAAGGACATCCTGAAACATGTTTCAGCTGATGCTAGGATCTAACAAAGTGGATGAAATGTGTTGCAAAGGTGAGAATGATTGCACTGGAAGGTGTTTGAGATCATATTGTCTCGAACCTTCACTGAAAGGAAACTCAGATTGCAATGTGCAAGACCTTAATAATTTTTTTCAAAACAACAATGACCACAGGAAGTTCACACTAAAGGAAAAGCTCAAGAAAATCAAGATGGAGAAGGGCAACATAATACCAAAAGTACTTGACCATGTTTACCCAATGTCAGGATGAGCTTGGAAGTGTTGGTGTTATAGATGTTGAAGATGATTTGGTGAGCCTATCACTTCTAGGCCTTCCTAAGAGCTGACACAACTACCAGGATTCGGTAAATAGGAGGGAGAAGTTACCAAAGTGGGAGCGTTTGTGGTATGACTTGGTGCAAGAAGATATTCGGTGGAACACCATAGATGGATACTTATCAAAGCTTGATGATAAGGAGAATTGTGCCTTGGCTATAAATGAAAATAAAGAGAAAGGAAATTCATCCCATTCCAAATTAGATTTTGGCTAGGCAACCAAGAAGAAGGACTTGTCAAAATTAAATGTTTTCACTGTCAAGATCTTGGACACTATGCCACGAAGTGTCGACTCAAGAAGGCCGACAGGAAGCCCTCAGGAGTAGCAGCAAGTGAAGCACTTACTCCACAATTTGAGTTGAATTTTAACCACTATTGGGTGTGGAGCCTGATTATCTTGTTTATATTGTATCACAACGATGGACCCCTGTACCTTAATGGGGAGGCAACGCTTCCTGGGGAGTCCAGGGGGGTGGCTATGACTTTATGGAGCCCCCCCCCCCCCTAGTAGGGAGTTTCGGTGGCAGCGCCCCTGAAGCTAAGAACAAATGTAAAATTTCCTTGTAAAAGTATAGTAATTTCTAGTCAATCTGGGTCGTCCATTAAGAAGATGATTTGACAGTAGAAGTTATATTTAGTTTAGGATTTTTTTCCCTAGAAGGAAACCCCTCGCTTGTATGAGGGTATTGAATTGCAGTTGTGTATTGTATGTGTATTCTCATAATGAGAAACAGATAGGGAGACTATGAGAGAGAACAGAGGATATTACATCGCATCTGTTGTAGGTTGTGTCCCTTCATTTTGCTGGATAATAGAAAGGAAGGACTGGGTGTTCAAGGTGGACATAGCCCAAATGGGGCGAACCACGTATATATGTGTCTGTCTGGTTTTATGTGTTTTGTATGCTTGTGTTTTCCGCATATTTATGTGTTTCATTTCTCTGTAATATATAATTCTCTAACACCCACATCGCATGCATGGTGTTATCGATGATGGGTAGTGTGTGGTAATTGGATAATGGAGCATCATTCAATATGACCAAAAATAAATATTTCTTCATAAACCTGGAGGAGAATTGTTGAAAAGTGTAACTAGGTTAGGTCTTCATAACGAATTTTAATTACGAATTGATGTAATGAAGAAGGAAAATATAATAAAATATATCTTGTAATACTTGCATAACGGGTTTAATGAGCAAGGATTTTTTATTATAGGTCAAAGACTTCTTCTTAATGTCTTTAGGATTTTTTCATCTTGTCATAAATGTATAATTTAGAGTCATGAATATGAACTTATGTTACACTTGTGAAGGACAAATATTGATGTAATTTGTATTCTCCAAGACCTTGTCTATATTCTCCTTGAAGTCGACTCAAATTATTATTAAGAAATTCTCCTTGTAATTTCGTCTTCATAGCAACTAATCATGTTGGCCTAAAGGATGGGATACAATCACTATAAATAGCCAGGTCTATGGCATCATATCCTATCAAGAAATTCAAACACCTATGAAAAAATACATGCAGATCATAGTGCAGAAGTTCAAGAGATATATAGAGAATAAGTTGAGGGTTAACACAACGATGGAAAAGACAATATAACAGTGCGCAGGGGTCTTTCATATTCAGACTAGGTTTGCACCCTTATTCAGTCTATGGATATCAATAAGGACATAAGGGAGATGGAAGGAGACCGAAAGGAGGAGACTCTCGGGATGGAAGAAAAGGAGACTAATGGAGGCTAATGAGAACAAGATACTTCAGGAAGAGACCGAAGATATACACTATGAGAAGAAAATTTTCTATAGCAAGAAATACTCCTTGACATTTGGTATCAAGTGTATATGAAGAAAGGCCGAAAAAAGGATCTCTAGGAAGCCGAGGACATTTCAATAAAAAGAAGGGAGATCACTAGGAACCGAGATTTGAAATTCCTGGTTCAAAGTAGTGTAGAAAAGAAGATCAACATAAGAATCCTAGTGAAGAAGATACAAGGTATTGGAGGCATATTGAAGTGAAGGGTGTAGGTCATGGTAATGGTACTTGCCAATCGAATATCTATAATAATAATTATTATAAGGTTTTCCTCTACAAGAGGGAGAGGTTTTGGCCCTGGGTTGAAGAGCCTCAAACTTGTGTTTCTTGCATTTTGATAATTTACTTGATGAAAGAAATAATAATGTATCAATGATAAGATCTAAGCAAAGAAGAATAATAAGTATAACACAAGAAAATATCAAGTAAGAGAATTGAATTAAACTCTAAATTCTCAACATGGTTTCAGATCTAAGGTGTTGAAGACAAGAAATGGATATTTGGAAAGAAGAAAAACAAGTATGAAGAGAACAAGGATAAATTTTCAAGAAGACATCAAGGCAAAGAAAAGGATCTACATCAGATCTAAGAATATCTTCATTCATTCAAGAAGGAGTAGTTTCCAAGAAGTTAGAAAAACCCTCAAGTCATCAAAGACCTTAGTCAATAGCCTTATAGATCAATGTCATTTCAAAGGGGAAAGAAAGGGAAAGGAGGTAATATTTATCTTCAAGGAATCTAAAGCTATATTGTTGTTGAAGCCAATTAAATTGGAGACTTCATCAAATCATCATTTTTGTTGAAGTTATCATCAAAGGTGATCTATCGCTTTACACCACTCTTGAAGAAATATCTCTAAGAGGGAGCTTCTACTGCTATATACATCATCATTAACAAGGGAGTTGGTAGAATAAGAAAAGAATCTACTCAATTAATTATATATGTGAATTCATCTGAATATGCCAAAATGTTTTTTTGAAAAGAAAGAGACAAAATAGTTGGGGTTTCAAAATTTCTTGCATGGAAGAAAAGGACAGATCTACATCTTATTAAGAATGAAGTCATGGACTATATCAAAGGGTCAGCAAAAATACTTTCAAAATAAGATACTCAAACACATTCCAAATACATGAAGGGAGGCATGAGAGCCTAGAGGATTCTTATAGAATCCATAAAGGACTCTCTCATTCCCTATGTATCAAAACTAGAATCCTCAAAAGAAGTATATGAAAAATTGGGGGAGTTGTTATCGGTGAGTAATTTAGGGGAAGAAATATCTCTAAGACAAGAACTATACAAGTTGAAGATCTCAAGAGAGGAAGGAATCACTTCATATTTTATGAATATTTCGAAAATGCGAGATCAAATTTAGGAATTGGGAGATGTAATGTCTGATAGAGAAATTACTATAGTGGTGTTGAATTCTCTACTAGAGGGATGGGGAAACTTCACTTCAAGGATATAGTGGAGGCAATAAGAAAAAACATTATAGGATTTATGGTATCTATGTAAGATATAATAGACTAGATCAAAAGCTAAAATTGGTATAGGATCAAATAAAGAGAATCAATCCTATGCTAGCATGTCGGAAGAAAGGGAAGATTCAGTAAGTTTGATCCTCAAAAGAAAAGAAGAAACATGGATACAATACGATGCTTTTGGTTTCATGAACTTGGGAACTATAAAAATGATTGTCCCAAATATAATAAAGAAAAGAGGAAAAATGAAGAATCCCATGTCACCTAAGAAATGGAAGAACCAAATTCATAGAAACCTAAGAAAGAAGAATTGAAAGATCTCTATTATGATTATGATCATCTTCCTCTTTAAGAGGTATATGTCGGTTGTAAAATAGTGTGTTAGGAATCATTTTATATTAGATAGATAAACCAATTTAGAATTAGCATCATGATGGAAGCATTGAAGAAGGAGCACTCGTCATAGAAGGATTTTTGTAACATATTAATGTGAGAACCATGCTATGAAAGTAGTGGCTCCTTGGAACCTCACTAAAACAACATTCATAGAAGGAAGTCATCAAGATTAGGGGATATCATTCAAAATTCAATTTGGAAACATGTGTTGACATTTTGTAATTGAATCCTCTTTGGATTCACTAATTAGAAAGTAAGCAAAAGGTTTCATCAAGAACTCTAACTTTTAGAATTTTTGGACTAGGATATGATGACATATTGATGAAGTGGGTCAAGGGAATGAAACTCTTTGTTCTAAGGAAATTTTCTACAATATGAATTAAAGGGAAAAGGTGGAGGTACACACATGCACACACACATATATTTATATTCTGAAACTAGATGTTGTGAAGTCATGTCGTATGGTTGCATGTACTATACTTCTATCTTCAGAAGTATGATAAAAATATAAAGAAAAAAATCTTTCAATGCACCAATTTAAAAAAGGCATCATCTGCACTAGATGAAATCAACATAATATTTTCTCATATGGAATATGAGGTGACTATACATGATCAAGGAACTGCACAATGAAAGTTCCTGGGAATGAAATAAAATTGTGTGGAGAAACAAAAATGAAGAGATGGTGAGATGTACAACCATGGAGAGAAGCATTCAAATCTAAGGAATCCGAGAGGATTTGACTAGAAAGTCTCTTGGGAAGATATATAGACTCTCATATAAGTATGAAAAATATGGAGACCCTTGAAAATACATATCTTTAGGATATGTGTCAATATTTAAACAAAGGATGTTGATGCCCACAAGAAGATGTCATGGTGAAAGATAATCACTAAGGTAACTTTGGATTTAAAAATTTCATATTTATAATTAATTAATATATGATGAGCTAATGCAGGGCTACCAAAGGGAAGTATATGTCTTCCATAAATTGATAACCATAAGGAAGGATGAAATATCCTTGGAAGAAGTATGGTTCAAAGGAAAACAACATGACATGAAGCTAGACCAAATGAGAAGATTTATGGATCGCTTTCTAACATAATAAAGACATGACTCGTAGATGAAAGTTATGGATGATTTGTACCCTAAAGAAGAGATCCAAAATATGAAGACTCTTCAACATCAAATAAATTCATGACATCGAATAAATGAGTTCTTCATAAGCAGCTGGGTTTTTTCATCATTATTTCTATAGGTCCCTGATTAAGAGAGAGCCTGGTAATTAGTTTCTTACTTGGAATAAACTTAGTAATTCCTAAGCCAATAGGGAGATTAGGAACATTCCTTATATAGGAATTAGTACATTCCTATGTCGAATATGTCCTCCCTATCTGAGAAGGAGAGATAGAAACATCATTCTGGTCTTCACCTGGAAGACAAAATGTGGGATTGGGTAATCATATGGCATTCGATACTCTTTTGGGAATTATTAAGGCATCCACGGAAAGAGTAGTAATGAAAGGACACATATTCTTTGAGGACTAGGAATCCAAAAATAATAATAGCCTTGATGGACATATTCTATATGTACCTGGGTGGGATATGATCCAAGAGAGACAATGATGAGGGTGTCCACTCATCATTGGACTCACCATAATTGTATCTCATGGTCTCATTGAGTTATGGAGCTATTAGTGAAGGCCTTGCACTATCAAATTTCTGGTTGATATGATGCTATATAGATGGGATTACAAATCATATTCTTCTTATGAGATTCTTCAGATAGAGAGTGACCATGTACCATTATGAATACCTCCCTAGTTAAGATGGAGTGTTGAAAAGTGTAACTAGTTTTGGTCTTCATAATGACTTGTAATTATGAATTTATGTAATGAAGAAGATAAATATAATAAAATATATTTTATAATACTTGCATCATGGGTTTCATGAGCAAGGATTCTTTACTATAGGTCAAATACATCTTCTTGATGTCTTTAAGGGTTTTTCATCTTGTCATAAATGTATAAAGTAGAGTCATGAATATGAAGTGGTGTTACACTTTCAAAGTCAAAATATTGATGTAATTTGTATGTTCTAAGACCATGTCTATATTCTCCTTGAAGTCGGCTCAAATTATGGTAAAGAAATTCTCCTTGTAAAGTCGACTTCATAGCAAGAGACCATGTCGTGTTAAAGGATGAACGACAATCCCTATAAATAGCTAGCAATGTGGCCTCATATCTATCAAGAAATTCAGACACCTCTGCAATAATATATGTGCATCACAGTGAATAATTTCAAGGGATATACAATGAATAAGTTAAGCATTAACACAACAAAGTAAAATACTATATAAAAATGTGTATGTGTCTCTCATATTCGGACTAGGTCTGCACTCTTATCTTTGTTATTATAGTGGAGAAAGAAGGTTTTTTCAAGGTTATTTCAGTTTAGTCTAGGGATATCAATAAGGATAGAAGGGAGCTTGAAGGAGACCAAAAGGAGGAGACTCTTGGGACAGAAGAAAAGGATATTATTGGAGGTTAAGGAGAACAAGATACTTCAAGAAGGGACCAAAGATATACATTGTGAGAAGACAAGTTTATACAACAAGAAATACTCCTTGACATTTGGCATCATGTGTGTATGAATAATGGCCAAAAAAGGGATATATAGGAAACTGATGACAGTTCAAGAAAATACAGAAAGGGAGAACACTAGGAACCATGTTTTCCTACTCCTGGTGAAAACTAGTGCAGAAATGAAGATCAACATAAGAAGGCTAGTGAAGTAGTGACAACGTCTTGGAGGCATACTGAAGTCAAGGGTATAGGTCATGGTAATGGTACTTGTCAATTTAAGCTCTATAATAAGAATTATTATTGGGGTTTCCTCTTCAAGAGGGAGAGGTTTTGGCCCTGGATTGCAGAGCCTAAACTTTATGTTTCTTGTGCCTTGATAATTGGCTTGATGAAATACATAATAAACTATCAAATATAAGATCTAAGAAAAAATGAATAATAAGTATAACACAAGAAATTATCAAGTAAGAGATTTGAATTAAACACTATAATACTAAATTCTCAACAATAAGGACCTTCACATGGACATTGATATGGGAGACGATGGAAGGTATAGCACAACCGAAATCGATACTATTAATTTTTAGAGGGAGTTTGGTTCTCCTCTCACATTGAAAGATGTGATGTATGTTCTAGGTTTGAGGAAGAATTTAGTTTCATCTAATTTGTTGGAAGACCGTGGTTGAGATGTGGTGTTTTGATAAAGAACCTATACAAACTGGATGTAGAAGATTGTGTTGCATTGAGCATGAAATAAGAGAATGTGCAGAGCCAAGACATCAATGAGTTATGGCATAGAAGATTGGGCCATCTACACCACAAATCTTTGAAGATCATGCAATAGATTTCTATACGACTTCCCAAGGGTACACTTGAGCATCATGATACATGCAAATGGTGTATATTGGGGAAGTACACCAAAGCCACCTTTCATGATAAGGGTAGTCAAGCACAAGTGATCCTTGAAAGAGTTCACTTAGATGTGTCTGGACTATTCTTGACAACCTCCATGACCAAGCATAGGTATTATGTGATTTTTGTAGATGATTTTTCACGCAAGTGTTGGATATTCTTCATGTAGAATAAAGACTAGACGTTCTCAAATTTTTGTGAGTTCAAATCACTTGCTGAAAAAACATAGGGATAAAAATGAAGGCTCTCAGGACCGAAAATGGTGGAGAATATGTGTCAAATTAATTCAAGTACTTTCTTGCATTAGAAGGCATTCTAAGGGAGTTTATATCACCCCATAACCCACAATAGAGTGGGGTTGCATAAAGGAAGAACATAAGAATTGTGGGAGCTGCATAGACGATGTTACATGATTAAGGCCTGTCGTTTCACTTGTGGGCGGAAGCATGCAACACAAATATGTATATGCAAAACAAGATTCCTCATCGGATCCTCAGGATGAGTACACTACAGGAAGCATTTTATGGTAAGAAACTATATGTGACGCACTTTAGAATCCTTGGTTCATCTTTTTACTTTCATGTTTCCAAGGATGCACGAAAAAATATAGAACCAAAAACGGAGCTGGAATATTTGTGGGACACACTGATAAATATCACAACTATTGGGTGTACATTCCAACTCATAGGATTAAAATGGTTCGTAGATATGTGAAATTCGATGAAGAGAAGGACATGCGAATTTCCCTTTAGAGGGAGCCTCAGTTGCATGCAGATGAGGAGCTTTTAGCTCCAAAAGAAGAACCTCAAGATGTGGAGCAACCACATGTAGAGGAGAAAAGAGTGGAAGCACTCAATCATGCAGAGATATCCATAGATGGAAGGACACACACCAAAGAGGATGATAGTTTGATGCATGCTGCTAGAGAGAATGTGGGTGTACTCCATCATAGTGCAGGAAGAAAAGGTACTTAGATCGGTACATTTTCTACATGGCTCTTATGAGAGAGTGTAGAGACTGAGCCATCCACATTTGAGGAAGCAGTGTAGCAACCCATATGGGTTAATGATATGGTAGATAAGTATGACTCCGTTATCAAAAAAAATGCTTCAGAATTTGTCCCAAGATAAGAGGACAAGTCAGTTGTAGGATCCAGGTGGATCTACAAGGTAAAGCACGCAGCAGATGCGAATTTCAACAAATACAAGGACAAATTTGTGGCCAAGGTTTTCTCTTAATTGGAGGGAATATATTACGAGGATACCCTTTCTCCAGTAGCAAGGTACTCTTTAATTAGATATATTCTAGAACTTTTAGCACAGATGGGATGGAAAATACATCAGATGGATGTAACGACAACCTTCCTTAATGGAGTGATTGAGGAATAGGTGTACATAAAGCAACTGAAAGGATTTGATACCTTTGATAGAGATTCACATGTGTGCAGACTCAGGTGAGCATTGTATGGATTTAAACAAGCACCCCATGCTTGGTACACCAAGATCAACAACTATTTCACCAGGTTGGACTTCACCAAAAGTGAAGCAAATGAAAACCTTTACCATATTGTGGTTGAAGGTAAATTATTAATTATAGTATTATATGCCGATGATTTAATTCTCACAGTTGATGAGAAGCTGATAAAATATTGTAAATAATATTTGGAAAGAGCATTCAAGATGAAATACATGGGGCTCTTGCATTATTTCCTTGGTTTGGAAATTTGGTAATGAGATGGGGAAATTTTTGTCTCTCGGGGAAATTATGCCAACGAGATAATGAAGAAGTTTCACATGCACATAAGTAAACCCATGGAGACTCCTCTAGCAGGGAATAGGAGGAAGGAAGATGCTACTTCAATAGAAGTGGTAGAAGCAACCATTTAGTGGCAGCTTGTGGGTTCACTTATGTACTTGTTGAACACACGACTGCACATGTGTTATTTAGTTAACCAAATTATTAAATAAATGGTTAAGACAATAAATATCTATTAGAAGGAATAAAAATATGTGTCGATTCACCCTCGAGGCACCACTTAGTGTGGTCTTTATTATAGGAAAACAGAGGGGGTGAAGTTGCAAGGCTTCACAGATGCAAATTGTGCTAGGATTCCATCTGAAAATAAGATATCACCAAGCAGAATCTTCAGTATTGGGTCAATGAAAGTTTCTTGGTACAACAGTAAGTAGAGATCATTTTCACTTAGTTCAGCAGAAGCAAAGTACATGGCTTCTAGTCAAGAAAATAGTGAGGCTATTTTGATGAGGAAGATCCTTGTTGGTTTGCTTGTTCAACAAATGGATTTTATAGTGATTTACTGAGACAACGAGAGTTGCATCAGACTTTGATTAATCCATTTTTTATGATAGGCCCAATCATATCAACATCTGGTACCACCAACTCAGATATTGTGTGTAGAGGATGATCATTATGCTAGAGTACATTCATACATATGAGCATGATGTAGACATCTTGACGAAGGCACTAACAAGATGCAATTTTGAGTTCCATAGAGCAAGGATCAGGGTTTTATATAATCCCATGAATTATAAGAGGGAGTGTTGAAAATGGCACCAACAAAGATTCTAATTTAATTTTCCCCTGAATTAAATTACAATAAAATTGTAATTCCACATCTCATGGCATCTTGTACGAGGTAACTTAGTTATTTTTAATTATTTGGTTCAATTAATTTGATTTTGTGGTCCAGCTTGAGTCATGTAGAGTGGCTCCTAAAATATAGTATCCCTGTTTGAGTTTATTTTGAGTTGTAATGAATTAACTCAATTTATATCACTTAAAGTCAGTTTAACTAGTTCCAACTGTTGGTGAATCTAGCGAGAGGTCAAAGTGTGGAACTTGAATTTGAACCACATGCAGTGATCAATTAGATAAACTGATAAATCATCCATAAATAACTCATGTATATCAGATCAGAGAAAGACCCAGTTGAGATTGGAGTTCAAGGGAAGTGTATTATCAGTTGTATAATCATCCAAATTGTATAGGTGGTGCATGTTGTCAGAGGAAGGAACTATATGAATTGCATATTTGTGGATGGGAATTTCCCTAATTAATAGAGGCTAAGTACCCAAGGAAACAACACAAGGAAATAGGGGTCCTGGAAGGCAGAAAATTGGTTAAGTATTGGCCTGGGCTTGTCTAGGAAGTAGTGAGACAGATAGATATAGTGAAGAGGTTTCTATGGTTGGAGAAAAGATTTATATTCTTCTCATATTTTACGACTAATGAAATATATGGATAGTGGGGTTTTTATCTTTGGATTTCCCTAGGATAACTTTGTGTAATGTGTGATTGAAATTCTTTCTCTTGTATGCTTTATGATTTCGTGATTGTAATTGGTTTCCTAAATTGGTAGAGTAGATTCATGTCTATTATTTTAGCATATTACAATTAGAAGTTTGAATCTACGTGGATTTTATACATGTGATGTCTTCCATACTTTAGAGCATCGTACTTCACTACTCTAGGTTTTATGGGATAGAACTTAGGGTAGCGTATTATCCCTCTGGTTCATTAATCTTATTCTCTCGTTGGTGGATGTTGGTTGTATTCGGTTTGAGTCCAGCTAAGTCAGGTTGTAGCCAAATTTTTGGTTTCTCTTGGCATGCTCTAGGCCCTACAAAGCTAATTTCAACTTTTCGTTATTTTCATTTTCTCTTCTCTATTAATTTTCTATCCCGATATGGTTTCATAGAAACCCCCAGTTTTTGCATCCTCTAGGTTTACTCATCCTTATTTCCCTAATTTTTGGGTTTTGGGGGCCCTAGATATATAGCCTAGATACTTCCATTCTATTGCAATATTCCCTATTTTAATGGAATCAAGTGGGTGCAACAATACCATCACTCTTGTCAATTTAGTTTGGATGTCTTTCTATCACATATGGAAAGCCACCTTCAGTGTGACATAAAGCCTTCCACTCCAACTAGAACCAGTGCTCAAGACCTAGTTTCAGTCACCTCTTTTGACTCTTGATATCATTGAATGCTATCAAGAAACTATTTTGTTTCCTTTTATAGTTTGATGTATCATATTTTTAGTTGCTTCTAAGTATCAATTTTTTTTATTTAACATTACTTGAACTTTAGTTAATGGTTAATAGATCGGGTTTCCATAGCGGTAGATTGATACTATGTTTTGCAGAATAGTGATATATTTATCTAATGCATGCTAGAATTTTTAGGTAATACAATTTTAATTCACCCAAAAGAAGTAGCATTACATACATTTTTAATTATTATTTACCTATTTTTTTTTAATAATTACCTTTAAGAAAATTTAGAAAAAAATTTGCAAACATTTTTTAAGGGGAAAAATTAATTTAAAAAATTAAATTGAAGTAAATTGAAGAATCCCCAATGATGGTTCAATTTTATGGCTATGGGCTCATGAGAATTGAGAAATTGTGAGAAAAAATGTTGTTTTAGAAGCCAAGAAGGGAGACTCAACTCTGTTTTGGGATGAGGCTTGTTAGTAGTTACCACGTCTTAATGAGAGAGAGGACCTAAACACTCTAAAAACATTTACAACAAGTATGGGAGCAGTGAGGGTTAGATACTTTTCAAAGTTATATTCGGATTCCTCACTCAGGAAAAAATGGAAAGTTAAGGAATTTGGCCATGTTTGTCCTAGGAATTTCATTGGGAAAGCCTTCAACAAGAATTATTGGAGAGGAAAATAATACTATCACAGGATAATGACATATTGCGCTAGGATGGTCTCGAGGGGAGCAACTTAATTGGCGATCGAAGTAACGTCAAATCTATGAAATTTTTTATGAAACCAGCTCCAAAAATAGAAGAAAAGAGAGATCAACGCCTTAGAATTCAACGACTTCTGGAGGGGGGACCTCCTTTACATTACATAAATGAACAATTATTGGGTGATACAAATGATAAAACCTCCTTCTATATACAGGAGTCCATGGGGTCACAATATAATCTTAGTCGACCTAACAATAATAATGTAAGGGCACAATAATAACAATATGGGGGTTACAAGGGTACAAAAATAACAATAAGGGGGTTACACTAACAATAGTAAGGAACTACACTAGAATATAGGGACCTAACAAAAACTGAGAGATCCAAGGTTTAAATCCCCTTGTTTGTAACCTTTATTATAGAGATGAGGAATGATTTTATACCCTTGTCAGGAGGGTTGTTGGGTTCCTTTGGTCATAAGAAAATATATATATTTCATTGGTGTTTGTGTCCAATTGGGATGTTTACATTAAAATAATTATACACTTTTCATGTGGATCACCATGGATTAGAGAAAGACATTAATTGATGAAATATATGGTATGGGATTCATTGGCCAAATTTTTTTCTTATTCCATAGGTCATGTGGAGGCGTAAGCTTCTCACCTGGGACCACATTAAAACTAAGGGTTTCGAGGGGCCATGTCTTTGTTTTATATGTAATATGGATGGGGAGATAATGGATCATCTAATTCTTTACTATCATTTTGCATAGGACGTATGGTCTTTTATTACTTTCATTTTTGGAATTGATACTTGGAATAGAGAGAACTTAGTGGAATTGATTTCTCAATGGAAATTTTCTATGTTTAATATCCCCATAGTCAATAGGGCTTAGATCTTAGCAAAGGCTTTATTCTATGGAATTTGTGGAAAGAGATAAATGGAAATGATTTTTAGACAAAAGAGGACAAGGGCAGTCATGATTGAAGAGGTGATTCTCCAAAATATAATATAATCCATCCTTGTCATATCTTGGTCAATAGATGATTAAATATGTTAACACCGTAAAATATTGCGCTGCAAGAGACATTAGAAAATGCCTAGAAAAAATTACAAATGAATATTTTTCAGCAGAGAACATCATGGAAGGACAAAAATTTAAAAATTTTCTAAGGTTTTGTGAGAAATGTTTGACCGTGCATCAGCAAAAAAAGGAATTTTCGCAGACCATGTTCCTTTTTCGTCAATAGTCGCGCGGTCCTGAGGATGGAAAAATGTCACTCTCCGGAACAATTTCCCACACTTAGGGATTTGATTATCTATCATGACCAGTCAAGGGAAACTGACTTGAGGTCACCCTAAATATATGCAACCCTCAAAGGAATCTTTTTTCCTATTCTTGGATCACTATCACTCTCGGGCTAAGAGAGGGAAGATGAGTTCAAAATTTTCTATATAAACAAGCCATGGGAAGAGAAAAGTATGAGACATTGTTATGCTGCCAAAATTTCTATCAGAGAAACACCACATTTCACTATTGAAGTAAGGGAAGTGAGAGCACTAGCATGTTGGCCATATTACTTCTAATAAATCCAATATCTTAGTGAGGGAAGAGCAGCCCACCATTGGAGAGTCTTCACACTTATTTTTAGAGAGAGGAGAAGCTTACAAAGAGACCAAAGAAAGGGGCCTTCTTGTTTAGGATATTTGAGCTCCATAGCTCAAAGGATTCTCTTCAAGTGTTTTATCATTCTATTGTTTTCTTAAACCACCAGTAGATAATAAAGGGAGTCTTTCTCCATTGAGTATTTTGTCTTGTTTGTCTCTTTTGTTTAGGCTTATTTTTTACATGCATTACTTCCAGTATTACTTATGCTTTTCTTTGTTTCAGTCTATCCATTAACAACACCAACTATTTATGTGATCCTTTGCATGGAACAACCAACTGTTAAGGAGGTGTTATTGGGTACTCCATTGCAACAAAAAATTAACACAGAATTGGTGACTCCATTGGTTTATTTTTGTTGGTTTAAAAATTATTTTGTAGGACCTCCTCTATGCATAACCAGCTACAAGGCACTTAGGACCTCTTTGGGGATTTTTCAGGACCTGTTGGAGCTTTTCTTAGCTTCATGAAGAAATTTTTTTCTCTCTATTCTTGAACATGCAATTTTTTCCCTAGCAGAAACGTCTCTCTGCATTTGTGTGAGAATTATAAGTTTGGTGTTCCAGTAAGCCAAAAAATCCTTGTAATTTTTACTTTTTCAGGTGATTGGCAGCCTCTAGTGAATTTCCTTCACCACTGCACTGTGTTATTCTATTTTTTAGTTTCACTAGCTGTTGTACTAACCATAATTAGTAGAGAAATTAGAGTTTTGTTTATTTTTATATTTGCAAAAAGCATGCATAGCTTAATTAGGGAGAAGAGTAAGTGGTAAAATTCCACACATATTTTTCAAACTATTTTTCTGAAGTTTATGCACACCACATAGTTTAATTAATGAAGTAGTAAGTGGCCCATGCTGCAGAAAGCTTGCTACTAAACAAGATATTTTTTTTGTTTTCATTTTCATTAGTCTTGGGACTAGGGTAAAATGTTAGTAAAGAAAGTAAGTAATATTTTCTTCCCTTGCACCTCTAGGTGAACTTAGGCTTGCATATGAATGCTTTCTGAAATCATTTGAATTCCCCATCTCCATTTAGTTCCACATATTCTAAGTAGGATAATTGTAAGAGGCCCATTATCCGCAAATAATTTTTATTTCATACAAGGAACAATTAAAACACATAGCGTAATTAGAGGGATATAGTAAAGGATAATCAAAATATCCACATCTTATCACACTTTTTTTTGTTCACTTCGTCACACAATAAGCATTGGTAATATTTGCATTAAAAGGCAGCTAGTTCTTGGGGCTTTTATTCTTAGCTTATGTTTTCTTACCATTTCACACCCTAAAGAATATTAAGACACCTAAGAAAAATCATAACTGGAACCCACTAAATTCTCTCCATAGGGACCATAAAACAAGTAATGGTTCAGGTCAAGACCATTGGGGGTAGGCATCCCATAAACCTCCATGGTCATGTTACATTATGAAACATATAAGTTGACTATTTAGGGAGCTTAAAATCCTTCAATCATCCCATAGAAAACATTACCCGAGCATAAGAGAGACTCGATTCAAGGGGGTATGGCTTAGGTCTAGTGTGTGTGGTAGTCTTTGGGGCTACCGGACCCATATAGTGCTCGTTATTGGTAATTGATTACCAAGAATATAAATAATGGAATTCTCATGTGGGATGAAGGTAATTTAGTGAAAAAAAATTAGGACATCCTTTCCCTATAGGTGGCGGTGCGGGAAACAAGCTATCCACATTCCCATTATCTTGGTTGATTCTTAGACTGTTGGGAGGCATCACCAGTTCTTTCGGGATGTTGGCACCAGTACCCATCAAAAAATATCTCTGCAAGGCCAAGTTACTTTGAGAGTGGTAAGGAAGATCAAGTCTACATAGTATTTTTATCATACACAAACAAACAAAACAATTTTTTTCTTGATTGATCAGATATGTTAAGCTAGAGGAAAATTACCTTTCCATTTTTGCTTTGTTTTATGTATGTGATTATATTACATTGATAAAAATATTATTCCTTCCAAAGTTACAAATTAAGTCACACTAATCGACACCATAGGGGACCCCAAGGTAGCACGTTGATCTAGGCATTTCTTAGAGCTGCCCCCATTACCTGGAGGTGTGTCAGGCCTCTCACCATTTATGCGCAGAGGACGATGAACAAACACTGTTACAAGATCTTCCTTTATCAAGGAAACTTTTCTCGGTACCCCTCCAAGAAATATGCCTTTCAAAACCCCATAAGGGTCACCCATAGCTACCCCTTTGGGGATCCCACACGCCACTCCTCTGAATAGCCGTAGGAGCACCCACCAAGGTTTTCTTCCTCTGGCCTCCCCACAAAGGACCCCTTTGTATACAACTATCCAAAATCGTTTTTTGATGTTGGATAACTCAAAAATACCTTTATTATTATCTTTGAATCTACCATCTCTAAGTAACCTAATGGATGCCCCAATAGCACATGATCTTAATTGACCAACCATGCCCACTAAGCTCCCTTTAGAAATTACAAAATTCGAAGGAAAGCAAGGTGAAGACGCAGGGAACCATGGTATTAATTTTCACCTGTGGTGTTCGTTGGATAGTATTATCGATGATACCATTCAAATATGACTATTTCAATGCACCCTTACAAGGCCTACAGTGAAATGGTATGTTGACTAGGCTTCTATGTCACATGGAACCTTTAGCGCCCTCACGACAGCATTCCTCACTTTCTTCTAGCTCTCGATTCATCACAACTAGGGAATGGAAATACTCACCCATTTTAGACAAACAGTCGCCATCCACATATTGGACCATATCCATGAATGGAGAAAATGTCGTAGCTTGTGCAAATCTAATTTCAAATATATATTTCTCCTATACTTGTTTTTGAAATCACTCGCAACAAAAATTTCAGAAGATGTGGCAATGCAATCCCTACGTAATGAGGAAGAAGTCGTTAGTAAATCCCAACAACTAGAGCTCATATACACCTAGTCTAGATATATCTATCATATCCTTCCAAATTCCATTCACCTGCAAACTTATAGAGAAATTCCAGTTACATTAAAATTTTTCCTATGTATCATGGGGATTCGCCCATTTATTAAATATATAAATTTAGGGGGGTTCTTGAAATTTTCCCTGACATTAAATATTGTTTATGGATTGATAGGTTCCTTAACCCAAACTCAGCCTAACAACAGTTACCAGTATCTCATATATTCATCTGCTAGCCAAACGTTCGATATTACTCAGAATGTATCACACCGAGGATACTACCCTTGGCAACCTACACCATTTCAAAATGCGACTAATAATTTCAACCAATATCAACCACCACAAGGATGACCATACCCTCCCCCTCAAGGAAATAAATACTCACCTAGGAACACCGACGTAAGAGAGTCGTCCCAGAATGAGTACACCAATCATGGACAAGGAAACCAATACTCTACTTTCCCCGCAAAACAACAACATATACCTGAAATGAAAAATAACGCAGGGGTTAATTTAATGCAACCCTCCCAAGCTCAACAACAACCATAATATGACCAAGAGAATAATAATAATCCTCCAAAATTTTCTAGGAAAAAACCAAAGAGCATACCAAAGGGAGACCCTGGACAGGGGAACAGCAATCAGCAATGCCCCCTCCAAACACAGGATGGGGGAAACCCCAACCAAAATCAAAACCAAGAACCAACCAATAAATCTCAAAGGCAGAATAAGAGGACTAGTCTAAGGACTAATCATTATTGTGCCATAAGTGGGGAGAACAGTCATTACACCCACGACTGTCCCGAGCTCTCTAAGTTGAAAAGACTCCAGCGAAATAGGGGACAAGGGGGGTATAACCAGCAACATGCAGTAATTAACCTTTCCCCCATCAAGGAGTGGTGAATAGTCAACAACATCAACCACCACAACAAAACAATTCTAGAGGGAACACTCAAAATAATTCTCACCGTGATATCTACATGGTAGGAGAAGAAGTTTCCTGCGAACGCGAAAAATAAATTATGAAGCTCCCCTAGACACCAACACAACAGCCTCAACCACAAGCGCTCCCATAGTTTCATTAACCATTTCTAGGATACCTATTAAACCTATGCCAAAAATTGTAAAATCTCCCATAAGGCGCATAGGAAATAATTCAAAGGCGGCTCATAGATATAGCATAGTGGATGACTTGACCCAATCCCCCTAAGCCATTTCAGCATTAGAATTCTTGCAATCCTTCCTAGCCTAACGGAAACCCTTAATTTCTGCATTAGGCACAATCAACCCTTCAAATTCTCGCTTAATTTTTTTCAATCTAGATAAAGCAAGCCCACAACTCCCTTCTCTAGTTATCTTTCAAATCACAGTTTCAATCCAAAACATCACCATTCATCATTGCATCATGCATGAAGGAGAATCCACATGTATCATTTCAAAAATGGTTTGGAATAATTTAGGATCACCATAACTGGAACCATCTGATATCATGCTCAGAGCATATGATGGGTTCACATCCACCCCGGTAGGTCTTTTTCAAGACGTACCAGTAAATCTCACCGACAAGGATGTGCTCATTGACATTGAAGTCTGGGATGCACAAATGGACTATAAAATCTTTCTTGGATAAAGTTACATGTATGCAATGACTGTGGTATCATCCTCCTTATTTAGAGTAATGATGTTCCCCCATGACAAGAAATTCATTACTATAGATCAAATCATGTATTATGGGAAGAAACCTATAACTGTCCTTGATGGCATGCTACCATATGTAGATTCGTATGTGGATTTGGTCACCACATACACAAACTGTTCTCCCAGTCAATTGAAACCATCCATTGTCCTCCTAACTTACCCTCAAGAACCTCTTGTGTTACCAAGAGAAGCTCCAGTACCTACACAAGCTATGGTGTGCATGATGAGTTCATCAATCACCGAACCAAGTTAGGAACCGGAGCCCGACACCACAAATTTTGTCACCAATGACTCGACATTTCTTCGATATGAAAACCACAACACACTTCTTACACCCCCCACCTAGTTTTATATCACACCAGGGCATGGAAACCCTTACATTACTAAACATGGCTCTCATGATGTTAGTTTGGTATTTGGTCCCATTGGCCATGTCAAGGAACTCAAGTATCACCTCTACAGATATCATACCTATCACCTCTACGGAGGTCATCATAACTCTGGAAACCCCCATAATGACACCAACCAGTGCCACCAAAAAGGAAAATAAAAAAGGGAAGAAGGTGGACACTCCCAAAGTCCCTAGGAAATCTCCACCTTGTGCATTGTGCAATGTAGTTTGCATGCTACCAACATTTTCCCAGATTTAAACGAGTTAAAACCTCTTCTACATCCTGAAAGAATGACTTTGACCCCAACTCCAAACAAAAGAGAAAAGGTCACAAAAATCCAAGGTAAGGCATTATGCACCAACCATGCATGTGCCATATGTGAAGAGTACAGGCATTATACCCATCATTTCCCTGAAATCCATCGATATATGGATGTGTTACATGCATTAGCGCAGTCTGATTCCAAGGATCCATCTGTAACACCAATTCAGATAGGGGAGGATAGATCCAAAACCATCTTATACATATGACAAGGCCTAGCATCATGCTCCTACAAAACACGCCCAACCACATAGACACCAAGAAGGAAAACTAAGGCTACACCTCATGTCCAGTTTTTCACATTGTGCAATGAACCTGATCATTTGATCATCCAATCAACCGAATTAATGGAATTTAATTGTTGGCACCCAATCAGCAAAGTTTCCCAAAGAAACTTATCCAGCCACAGATGACACACATGTCAAATCTATAAGAGTAACAATCATGTGCGTCATTGTCCTCACCTCCCTCGATTCCGCTCTATGTTAGATTTCTTGTGACGGTTCATCACTGAAAATGTTGACTTAGTTCAGACTCAGAATCTTGGGTCCATAATATAGCTTAATGGAATGAAACATATAGGTCCATTTTGTGCATATTCGAAGAGAGAAAGACAACAAAAATCTCGCCGCCCTCTTTTCACCATCACCAGCTTAGATATGTGAGGAGGGCCAAACACCCCAATAAGGAATGGTCCAAACCTAACCCCCCATGCGTCATATGCAATAAACCCAACCTCCTTGACAACCAATGTCAGGAACTGACTAGGTGCACTGATATTTTATGCATAGTAACCCTTATACCTCGAATACATCTCTCCAATCAAGATAAAATCACATGTTTCTATTTTCACATATGCTCCTAATCCAAGTGGAAATTCGTGGCCACCCACCTATTCCATTTGGACTCGCACCATCAATTCTTGCAACTTTTCACTTTCAGCACAACTTACTATTTTTAGCACATTTTCAGGTCCTGCACTCTCGGAGTGGTTTTGGGGCCCTAATGATCCAGTTGGATATTGGTGGCCGCCCACCTATTCCATTTGAAACACCACCATCATTTCTTTCATTTTTTTAGTTTCAGCACAAGTTACTATTTTTAGCAGTTTTTCGGGTTCTGAACTTCCAGAGCCGTTTTGAGGCTCTAAACAACATTTTTTGGGAAAAACGGGAGCAACATTATTCCATCACATCAAAAGTTGTACTCCTCAGATAGATATTTCTAAAAAAATTTGGTGCGCGTCAAACGGAGATCATATTCCAAAGTTATGTCCTCGGGAAATTGAAACACCAATTTACCCAAACGGGGCCCATAGTTTTGGTGCTTCATCTCCTAGGGTTAGGTTTTTTGACATTTAGAGTTTTCCATTGTTTCTAAATAATAAATAGGCCCTTGAGCCTCATTGTAACACATTTCATAGGCATGTAGCTGCCACATCTCTCCTTACATATAAGCTACCATCACCCTAGCTAGTTTATTTCCATTCTGTCTGTAAGCATATTTCAGCTATTTGATATTAATGAAATGAAGTATTATTTCCGTTGCATCTCTGTGTTTATGTCTATTTATGTATTTTATTACGTTCTTGCATAAATCCATATCATTGGTATCAGAGAGGTCTACTCTTTCTCTGTTTTTCTTTGCATCTCCCAACGCGATCAGGGTATAAAGAGTTAGGGCTCGATCTGGTTGAACCCTTGCAAGATCAGCCTCACAAACCCCGATGACCTCCCATGGCGGAAGAAAATAAATACGAGGGAGCAGTAGATCCTATCAAAATTTTGCTCGAGGAGGCACTCGAGAAACAAAGGAACGCGATGATGGATAACTTTTCTCAAATCCTTCAACGAATGCCCACCTATGATGCCTCTGCATCCAACAGCCACTCTGGAGGTGCCACTCCCTTCAAGGTACATGTAAAATTTTACATTCCTCTATTTGAAGGCTAGATAAATGCAGAATTCATAGATAGATGGTTGAAATTGCTGGAAGGGTATTTCTTAGTCAATGATTTCTTTGATCGAGAAAATATTATTTTTGCACTCCTCAAAGTCGCCCCCCATGTCAAAGACTGGTGGGAAACCTACTGTGAGAAAAAGGATGGGAAAAAACCCTCTCTGTTCTTGGCCACATCCACTTGGAATTTGTTCTGAGACAACATTAACGAACAATATTACCCCATGGGGAGCTATGAGTACAAGTACATCCAATGGACCACGCTGTGGCAGCAAAGGGATCAAGATGTGTAGGAACTGATAAATTTGTTCCATACCCTGTGCACAAAGTTGGGTATTAAAGATTCAGAGAGACATTTGGTGCTTAAGTACCACAGCTGTCTGCACAAACACATTTAGGAGGAAATGGAGTGCCCCAACATTACATCTCTTTGCATGGCATATCGCTATGCCGCCAAGATCGAGCAGAAATATAAGCAGAAGAAGCGAGACTTTGGATCCGCGAATTTGAAGGCGGGGAAAGGCGCCCTCGAACCGTAGAAAAAAGGGCAAGGCCAAAGTGGGGTGACTCAGAACAACACCACAAATCCAAAGAAGGACACGGGGAGGTGGTGTGAACTTCATAATATCCCCACTCACATCACAAATGAGTGTCGGGCCAAACAATCATTGGTGGCCGAACTAAAGGCACCCGAATCAGATGCATGTTATGATCCTGAGTCAGAAAGAGACAAAGTCAATGAAAAAGGGAAGAAAATCATTGATGCGGATCCCAGTGCCATTGATTCTACCACCAAGATCCAGAGGGATGATCTCGAGGATTAGAGGAGGGGGAGTTCCTCTTCCATTCACAGATGTGGGTGAAGGGTTCTCCACTGCAATTCCTTGTCAGTAGCGGAAGCCAAAAGAACCTCATTTCAGTAGAGGTAGTGAAGTGGCTCAGCCTATCGATAATAGCACACCCGCATCCATATACCATCAGGTGGCTTCACCCAAGGAGAGATCTCTGCGTCCGCCAACAGTGCTTCCTTTAGTACAGTATCAAGCCATTCACAAATGAGGTATTGTGCTATGTTGCTCCTCTTGATGTAGCTGATGTATTATTAGGCAAACCATACCTGTCGAGGTGACATGTTGTGTATGAGTCTAAGCCTCGTGATGTTATTATTACTTTGGGAAATAACTTGTACAGGATATCGGAGGTAGTACCGCCTCATGTCATCTCTTTGACTAATGCAAAACAACGCATTAAGATTGTTTCCCAAACCAGGAAATTTATTTTCCTTACAACTCACTCACAAGGAAAGAAGAATATTGTGGCGAAAACCTCTAAATAGGGCTCCCCTGCACAGCTGCACCAGATGGACAAATTCATGGAGGAATATGAGGACATTTTCTCCTCACTCACAGAGGTTCCTCTACACTGTCAGGACAAGCACTCCATTGATCTGACCCCCAACGCACCGCTGCCTGATGTTGTCATACCTCATGCAAATACACAGATAGAATCCACACATGTACTACCTGAGACTGATAAAGAAACCAAATTTACTAAACACATCCAGGATGTTTGCCCCCAGATCCATGATATATTCGATAAATCTAATACCCAATTCAACAGAATTTGCCTCATCTCATGGAGGATCTCAACGCAATGGGGACCATTGCTTCCTAAGGAGGGAGGAATGATCCAAGTGGATATCGGTGGCCACCCACATATTCCATTTGGACCCCACCATCAATTCTCGCAGCTTTTCACTTTCAGCACAACTTACTATTTTTAGCAGGTTTTCCGGTCTTGGACTCCCAAAGCCGTTTTGGGGCCCTAATGATCCAGGTGTATATTGGTGGCCACCCACCTATTCCATTTGAAACACAACCATTAGTTCTTTTAGCTTTTCAGTTTTAGCACAACCTACTATTTTTATTAGTTTTTCGGGTCCTGAACTTCCGGAGCCGTTTTGAGGCCCTAAACAGCATTTTTTTGGAAAACCAGGAGCTAAATGGGTCCATAAACAAATATTTCTCACACACAAAATTGTACTCGTCAGATAGATATTTCGAACGAGGTATGGTGCACATCAAATGGAGATCGTATGCCAAAGTTGCATCCCCGAGAAGTTGAAACACCAATTTACCCAAACGGGGCCCATAGTTTTGGCACTTCATCTCCTATGGTTAGGTTTTTGGACTTTTAGAGTTTTCCATTGTTTCTCAATAATAAATAGGCCCTTGAGCCTCATTGTAACATAGTTTCGAGGCATGTAGCCGCCACATCTCTCCTCATAGATAAGATACCAGCGCCATAGCTAGTTTATTTCCATTCTGTCTGTAAACATATTTAAGTTATTTTATATTAATGAAATGAAGTATTATTTCCACTGCATATCTATCTTTACGTCTATTTCTTTATTTTATTTTTTTCCTGCATAAATCTATATCAGCTCCAAATTTCATCATACGAATAATTGTCAATATCTTCCACAATTGTGAGCCGCCACAACAACGTTAAACCAAAAACACCGAAGGAAGTCAGATCACGCTAAGACTAATACCCGTGGATGGGAAAAAAAACATAAACGTGCCATTTCATGACCCCAGCCAAGAATTTTCGTCTTATGTCGTGAGAAATACTGGCTCACATATCATTTACTCAGTAAGTACCTTCTCGGTGTGTGACATTTGCACCAGTCACTCTCACGGTACATAAGCATGCCCTATGTTTCAAAAATTTTGGTATCTTAGGATTCAGTGCTAGTTTCCTACAGAGGAGGATTCCTCTTCCCCTTATACAGCAACAAGTTCACACGAACTCCCCCTCACCCAGTACAAACCAGCCAAGGAGAAAATTCTTTTGCCTCTTAATGCCGATGACACACAACATCACATAAGATTCATCTCATCATCCATGGGAACCATGATTCATTTTATCTGCTCATCATTTTTTGGTGTCGAGACTGCTAAAACTACCATACCAGTAGTAGAATCATCGATGGGGCAGAACCACCATATCAATTCTTTTTCAACCTCATTTGGTTCTACAACATCAATGACTGAATCATATTCTTGTTTTTCGACCAACACTGCTAGTCTCGAATTCCCTCCTCACAACCTTTCACAAGCCAATTCCCCCTTATATATCTTTTCTCACTCTAACAATGATATTATTGAGGTCATAATGGAACTTGGATGTCCATGGAACACCATGCATCATATTTAACTTTTTCTAACGGAAAAAGCTTTGTGTCTAGCAACACACTGACCCATGATATCTACGCCATTGAAACCAAATATTTCCTACCATCAGGAAAATTAGATTGGTTAAAAAATACCACCCTTGCACCTGATGCATTTGACAAAGGTAACATTGCAAATATTTCACCTATCGTTAAGGTGAATATTTTGAAAAACCTAGTAAGGTCAAAGAAATTTCAATGGGGGAAGCACTCTCTTCCAAATAAGTAGCCTCATACACCTCCCTATTAAAAGAATACAAGGATATATTTACGTGGTATTACTCAGAGATGTCAAGCCTATGTCCCACCATCGTGGAACATCATATTAAAACATGGCCCAACGCGTTGCTTGTCTAGTAAAAACAACATCAATTACACCCATATAAGGCCAAAGAACTCAAGCAGGAGATAGATAAACTCCAAAATATAGGTTTATCTACCCGGTCACTTACACATCCTAGGTTTCTAACCCTGTACCATTCATGAAAAAATAGGGCACTATCTATGTTTGTACATACTACCTGGATCTGAACAAAGCCTCCGAAAATGACAATTAACCCACACGATTCATTGACCAATTCATAGATGCTTGCATCAGTCACAAGGCCTTATATTTTATGGATAGGTTTTCAAGGTATAATGATATCGATATTATACATACTGATCGATACAAACTGTACCCACCACTCGTTGGGGTACCTTCGCATACCAAGTTATGCCATTCGACCTTAAAAACGCTGGTTCCACCTTCTAGCAGGCCATGAACTACATATTTCATGACTTATCTCATCTCATCCTTGCCTATTTGGATGACCTCACTGTGCGATCCAAGACATGTGCTGACCATTTGGAATATATGAGCCTGGTGTTTTAGAGATGCTAACAATATAACCTATACTTGAAGCCTCTCAAGTGTGTCTTCTACGTCAATGCTTAAAGATTGCTAGGATTCATTATTTCGCAGAAAGGTATTATATTTGGCCCTCTCAAAGTCCAAGAAATCAAAGAAATAGCACATCCCCAAACATTCAAGCAGTTACAAAGCTTATAGGGTAAGGCCAACTTCTTACAACGCTTTTTCCCTGACTATGCCACTTGCACGTAGGGCTTCCTGCGTCTCCTTCATCAAGACATTCCCTTCCAATGGGATGAACAGGCCCAAAAATTATTTAAATCATTTAAATAAACCGTGTATTCAGCTTCTTTGATCACCCCACTCAACCATAATAAATATTGCACCTTATATCTATCTGTGTCAGATGTAGCCATTTCTGGGGTGCTAGTTCAAGAGGGACCAAACAAAAAGGACCACGTAATTTATTACGTAACCAAAAACTTAGCAGATCCTGCATTGAAGTATGAGTTGGAAGATAAAACATCCTTAGCCCTCGTACATGCAGTACAAAATCTTTTGCACTATATCATCCTTCCAACCACCATTGTTGTAGCAACTATCAACCCAATGCGATATTTTCTCACTCCTTGTATGATGAATCATAAGTACACCCAATGGGTAGTCATATTGCAAAATTTGATCTACAATTTAGCTCCCCTAAAATAAAAAATTCCCTCATCCTCGTTGGATTCATCAGTCATCTCCCAAAAGGGACCCAAGGATCCCTTGTTAATGCTACACTACATGATGAAAATCTCTTTTTAGTAACAATAGAGGACCCTTGGTATGGAGATATCCATAATTTTTTGAGAACTCATAAGTTCGAACCCCATCTCACTCATGATGACCAAGGGCACATACACCATCAGGCTCCCTGATACCTCCTTTTGGGGGACGTAATTTACCGATGAGGAAATGACACCATCTTACGTCAATGGCTCACTCAAGACCAAGCCGAGAAAGTCATGACCGACTGACACAGTGGGGCTTGCAGTGGTCACCTCTTAGGGATGGCCACTGCTCAAAAGGTCCTGCATTCAGGTTGCTTCTAGCCCACACTTTTTCACAATTTCATCTAAGCAGTTAAAATATACAAGCAATGCCAATGCTATGCTCACAAGGCGTGATTCCATCCAGCTCCCCTACATCCCGTCATCGTAGCTATCCCCTTTTGCAAATGGGGCATATATTTCATGACTTGCAACCCCAAATCATCTGAAAACTAGTTACATTGTTCCGGTTGTCGATTACTTCACCAAATGGGTAGAATCCATGCCCACATGCAACAACATTATGGAAACTGCTGCATATTTTTCTATAACCATGTCATCACACTGTTCATTGTCCCCAAGGAATTGGTGTCAGATCATGCAAAACATTTCAAAAAAAAATTAGTTCAGGAATTATCCCAAATCCTTGGTTTTTCACATGAATTTGCATCACAATACTACACCCAGTCTAATCGTCAGGTAGAATTCGTTAACAAAATCTCAAAACAATGTTACAGTGGATGGTGAACAATCAAAAGGCCAATTGTAACCACATGGTTTTATCAACCTTGTGAGCGTACCATACAATAGTGAAAGAAAAAATGAGATTCACACCCTTCCAGTTAGTTTGCAGGGTGGAGGTCATGCTTCCCATTGAACGTGAAATCCCCAAGCTACATCCAGCCATCGAATTTCTCTCTCATACTAAACTCTTAGAGCAACGATTGGTACAACTAGAATTCGTCGAAAAAGTTTTATGAGAGTCTCTCCAACATAATGAAGCCCAAAAAAAGAGGTTCAAAGCATCATTTGATCAAAACATTGCCCCTCACTCATCTACCGAGGGAAAACTATTCCTACAGTATGATGTCGCACAAGAAACTTTAAGGCCTAGGAAGGTCAATAATTTATGGAAGGTTCCATATATCCTTAAACATTTCCTCCTCAAGGGAGAATAAATCTTATCAGAGCATGATAGGACATGCCTAAAAAACCTCATCAACAGGCTCCATCTTAAAAAAATTCACCCACAAAGGAAGGGCCTCATTACTCTAGAATGAATATGTATGCACAATATTTTTGTATGATGACCATACCATCATATAATTGTTCTAAAAACACATTGTCCCTCATCTTGTGTTGCAGGTGTATCATTTTCCAAACTACCATTTCGAATTTGTCGATGGTGCCTCTCGATTGTCGCAAAATTTGGTTGTCGTCACCTGGGCCATATATTCTCCTAACTGGTCACCATACCTCACTAATGGTTTGTGTATCAAGTCAACCACTAAAAATCAGTCAGAATATGACATTGTCATAGGATTTCTAAGCGACTCCTCCCTCCAAGGAATCCACCATTTACATGTCTTCTGTGATTCCCAGCTGGTGGTATAACAGCTAAACCAAACCTTTCAAGTACGTGATTCACACCTTTTTAGGAAATACCTGCATGCACAAATATTAGCCCACAATTTTGATCATATCACATTTACACATATACCAAGAGATAAAAATCATGGATTTGATCGCATAACTAACCATATACTATACTGGAATGCATTGCATATATACCATCGACCATAAGCAACATAAAAATAAAAAACCATCACGAACATAGAATCCATCATAAACATAAAATAATCATAAAAAACATCCATATACACATCATGAGAGCCATAAAAATACATCACACACACACACACACACAGATATATATAAAAAATATATATGTGTCCCAGTATACAAAAAATGAGTCCATTGGCTCATCGCGAGGAAAAAAAATATGTCATCAAAAAGACAAGGGAGCATTTGCAAAATTGGTTCTTTCCCTAGTACATACATAAGAAAATCTAGGGTTGAACCCCTCCAACTAGGTCCTATGGAACCACATCCACACCAAAATATATAACAGGAGTAGTAGTGGTGAGCACAAGGGCTATTGGACACAATGTTAGGTGATACACTTGCTCACGGGCCATCATTGTCTCCATAACAACTCTTCCAGATCATCAAAGCCCCTAGTGGGAATCCTCGATGTGAGGGCCTCTATCCTCTCCCATACATCTCTTTACTCTCATTCCCAAGCCTTAGCAGACTTTACATGAGCCTCAAAAGCCTCTGCATGTGCGAGTAAAGTTGCAATATCTCCAGCTACTGCAACACTTGAAGCCTTCCCCGAGGGTCCATCCACCCTAACCTTAGGCGTGCCACTAATGGTGTATGTATTATAGGAGGCCTATCATATCACGGTCTCCACGAGGCTTGTGCTTCCCCTGGAACATCCATCCCCATAGTATCATGGCCTACTAGGTAGGTCAGAGGTCGTCCTGCAGGACCCACATCTGCAAATAAACAAACATGGTATCAATGTCATCATAAAAAACACATGCATGTATACATGTAAATAATACTCATATGAGAAAAAAAAAATTTCATATATACCTGCGCCCAAGCATAACCTGAAGGAAGACACATGACTGGGTTGCCATGGAAACCACACCAACATAAGGAAACTCTAGGATCAACTAAGGATTGGAATCAAACAAATTCTCCACAACGACATTCCAATATCTACCTATTGCGCCCCCACAAAAATGGGTCATAATGGGCACATATCCATAATCGAGGATCCATCATAGGGTCGGGTGGTACTGCAATAAAGGGTTGTATCATGAAAACCCTCTCATACATGATATTACAAAAAATACTAGCGTAACATAAGGTATTCGATCCACCTCATTGCACCTGAGAAAGATGAAATACCATACCCCAATAAACTAGGCAGGCCCAATCAAAAAAGTGACCCACCTGCAGCTGTTGCAGAACCACTATGTGTGGCCCTAATACTGTATGGGGAGATTCCGACCCCACAATTCCCACAATCATCAACAAAGAAACACACTCTATTAAATTATGTATATTAGAAACATCAATGCATCCCTCTGCAATATAATTGGGCCCACAATGCTGCTCCTACCTTGCCCAATGTTAGATGTTCACTGCCCTAGGTGTCAGTGGATAAGGACAATACCTTCCCACGAGGTAGAATACCACTCAAAAATTATACCTATAGCTGATTTGATATAAAGAGCTCATCTCATCACACTACCATAATCTGTCGTTATCTATCCCAGTAGCAAACTAGGAACCGTAAAAAGATATCGTGAGATCGCATGATGGGGTTCTGAAGAAACTTCATAAATCCCCACCTTGCTAAAGTCTCACGAACTCCTGGTTCCTAATCCACCTTAGCATGAAGGTAAGTCTAGTCTCTCTCTCTCCAAAATTTACTACCACCAAAAACCATAAAAAACATCATCTTTTGGACTGAAGAAGTAAAAATTTAAGAAAAAATTTCTTTAGTATGACCGTGTGTCTTTAGCCTAGAAAAACGTGCATACTATGTGTCTATTTGTTGAACAGGAAATTCGACCACCATAGTCGGGGGACACATCTATTTTTCACACAGATGCAATGATTCCACTATTGTGTCTCACACATACGTGGAGTTCGACAGGCGTGCATCGGGATTTTGCGTGGGGTCCTCACATGAAGCTTAAGGGTTCATGTGTCGATCGTGCGACTCATTTTGAGTCACCTGCATGGTCCCCTTAGAGTTAACAATAAAAGGCCATACGTGGGACCCCTGTACGACCTAAATAACCTACAAAATGAAAAAATGAAAAGGATAAGGTTCTAGCTCCTACCTGGAACTCTGTGCGCGTATCCCACATGCTCTAGCTAACCACAATGACAAGAAATGCTATAAGAACTACCTCTGACCACTCAAATTCACTAGTGCAAATGAATTGAAATTAGGCCCTTTTTTCCTATATATCATCGTTTCGTCCAGTTATCTGGAGCCCATAACGAGAGCTCAGAGCATCCATTCTCAAAACTGCAAGAGACAAAAGGATAAATACTGTATCATCTTCATCCTGGAACCCTCCATTCCAGTTACCACCAAAACTCATTTTTGGGCCTATCGCACATCCCAAAATTCATCTCAGGTATGCCCTCCCTTGTTTTTTAATTCATTTCATCATATATTATTCATGTGTTTGTATAATATTATTTCACTCGGGGTATTGGCCACAAATGTTACAAGTACATAAAAAAACACCATGCTTTGATCAACACCTCAACAAAGAAAGTACAAGAGAAGGTATCATTCTACACTCAACATTATAGGCTTCCTTTTAAGCATTGCATATCTTGACATTATTTCCTGAAAGTGCACCATAGGGTCCATCACCTAAACCATGTTTAGCATCACCTCACCTTATACTTGATAAACACCCATGACAATCGATAGAACCTCACTAATCATGGGTCCCATCATACTCGTAGACCCCCATATACTAGAAGGAGCCATGACCACTCACTTCGGCCTGGGAACCACCTCATCTATATGCCTTGATAGTCAACCTTATTCTATCATACTCATCGCATGAGAAAACCCACTCTTGGGCCACAACCAATATTTTTACGTTGGATCAATAAGATGCATTACCGCATTTCACATTTGTCCTAACACACCACCACAATATTAGCCCATATGTGTCATTTCATCCACCTCATCACCCTCACACTGAGACCATCCAAACGGCCCCCCACCCTCAGCAAATAAATACTCTCCTCAGATCATCATGCAGAACCATAATTTTTGATGGGGCACCCGTTTCTGCGTTTGTACAATCCAAATTACTTTTACATTTTTTTGGCAGGTGTACAAAGACTTTTTAGGAGAAAGACTTCAATCCATATTTTTACGTTTCATACCCAACAAGAGTTCTTTGTCACCCTTGGTTGGAGCTTTCACATTCTTTACCAAAACCCAATCACGTCAGTCACAACATACTTACACCCACCCTACATTTCCTACTGAGTATAGTCCAATACCCTTATCATAAATTATTTTGATGCTTCGGCCTCATGCTAGTTTCCCATAACCATCTTTTATAGCCAAATTTCATCATCATGCCTTATTAACCCCTCATATTACACTCTGCTTCACCCAAAAATCTGATCCCTTGTATGACCACATTTTTTGGATGGTTGATGCTTCTTTCTTGCCGACTTCACCAAACATATTCCAGGATTGAGGTAGTACCTTGGATGGTCCCCCCACCCCCTCCCAATTAGGGAGAATCCTTGGATCACACAATGAGAATCAAAATTTCCCATTAATTTCATCGATACCCCTGACATTCAACATCACCACCAATTTTCCTTTTAAGGTCATATCGTACTTCATAACCATTATGCTCTGCCATTTAGTCGAAGACCTGTGCATGAATAAGAATTTCTTTCAGAAAAACCACTATGTATGGGAGGTTCCAAAAAATTCAAAGACCCATGCATATATTGAGCACTTCATACAAAGTGCTTCACTGAGACATTACATGTGGGTACCAAATTCAACCTATTTGTTCAAAGTGAAAACATCCTTGAGTGTGTCAGTAGTCGTCATCACCAACCAAGAGCAGGTCACTTACCACAATGTGACTTGATAAAACCAGTATCTATCAAATTGTATTAACTAGTCATCATAACAAGCATGAGACATTACCGCCTCGTATGAAGCTAATTCTTATTTTATCTCTCAAGGTTTCCTAAATAGCATGGTTACTCTTTTACTTCAGTCAAGGGGTTCCGCTACTTATCTCCAAAATAAGTTACTCTCTCTCTCTCTCTGAAATTTTTTACGCGGAATCTCAATCAGAACATAAAACATGATGTATTCCAACTATATGTTTTCTCCTAGAACTCATACATTATGGGGCAACTGTTAACACTGCAAAATCGTACACCGCAAGAGACACTAGAAAATGCCCAACAAAAGGTAGAAGTGAATTTTTGCCAGCAAAGAACATCATGGAAGGAAAAAAATTTTAATTTTTCCTAAGGTTATGTGAGAAATTTTTGACCCCACACTAGCAACAAAAGGACTTTTCGCAGACCACGCACCTTTTTCTTTGATAGTCGCACGGTCCTGAGGATGGCGAAATGTCACTACCCGAGAGCACTTCCCACACTCGTGGAGTTTATTCTCTATCATGGACTGTAAAGGACAATCGAATTGAAGTCTCCCTGAAGATATGTAGCCCTACAATGAATCTTTTGCCCTACTCTTGGGTCACTATCACTCTTGGGCCAAGAGAGGGAAGATGAGTTCAAAATTTTCTATATAAACAAGCTATGGGAAGAGCAAAGTATGAGACATTGTTATGCTGGCCAAATTTCTAAAAGAGCAACACCACACTTCACTGTTGAAGCAAGGGAAGTGAGAGCACTAGCATGTTGGCCATATTGCTTCTAAGTAATTCAATACCTTAGTGAAGGAAGAGCATTCCACCATTGGAGAGTCTTCACACTTATTTTGAGAGAGAGGAGGAGCTTGCAAAGAAACCAAGGAAAGGGACCTTCTTACTGAGGATATTTGAGCTCCATAGCTCAAAGTATTCCCTTCAAGTGCTTTAGCATTCTATTCTATTCTTCTACCACTAGCAGTCAATAAAGTGAGTATTTCTCCATTGATATATTAGCTTGTTCTGTCCATTGAGTGTTTTTGTCTTTTTTGTCTATTTTGTTTAGGCTTATGTCTTTACATGCATTACTTCTAATATTAGTTATTCTTTGTTTGTTTAAATCTATCCAATAACAACACCATTTTTCTCTATGATCCTTTGTAGGGAACAACCAATTGTTAAGGAGATGTTATTTCGTACTCCATTACCACAAAAACACTAACACCGGAGGGTAGGCAATATAGAGGCAGTCATTCTATAGAAATTAAATATGAATTAGCATATGATCTCTTTTAAGGAAAAAATGGTCTCAAATATCTCTTCTAATATTTCCTTCCGCCTCCTCCAAGAGGATTTATAAAATTGAATTTTGATGAGAAGTCGAAGGATAACCCTGGCATGACTGGTTTTCGAGGCATTTTACGAGATTGTAACTCATCAAATTTGTGAGTCATTGCACAAAGTTGTGGATTTACTAGTAATAATATGGAAGATTCTTTGTATTTTGAGAAAGGTATTCAAATAGCTATTTTTGAGAGGTTTCATTTGTTGCATATTATTGGAGATTCCAAGGTTACAATTACAATAATGACTTAATGGGCAACCTCCTAGGAAAATTATGATGATTTGGAGGTTGGAAGGCATATATGGAAGTATACAGATCTTGCTTTGTCAAGTGAATTACGTAATATTCTATCATTCAATAAGGGAGGGTTAAAAGGATACATATTTTCTGGCAAATCTAGGTTGTGATTCTCGTGTTCTGGATTTGGATGTGACCTGGTTTATTTATAGTTCGAAGGAAAGCATAGAAACTCTCCAGTATTTGTTAAATGAATTCAAGATAGACATTAATGGGTTTGTTTCTTTAGATACTTGGGTTTATTTGGAAGGTATGCCATCCTTCGAAGTATATTGTTCTCGTAATGGCGTGGCAGAGGGTCGTTGAGAGTGAGCGAAGGTTAATGGGCGAGTTCATCGTTTTAAATTGGCCGTTATGACGATTGTAAGGAAGAGGTATGAGGTTAGTGTGAATGTAGGTGAGAGTAGTTCCTCATCCTCCCTTATCTAGTTTAAGTTGGTGACATTTCATTCTAGTTTGTAAATTATTATGTCTGTTGGCATGTGACTCACTATCGTTCATTGTTCTGGTAAGATTGTCAAAATTTGTCAAGGACTTCGATTCTCGTTTAATGGATCAATGTTATGGTTCCGGAGCGAATGTTTCTCCATTTCACTGGATTCGTTTCTCGAGGATATATTCTCAATTTCTGTCCTTAAGCCTCTGATTGCAGTTATTAGGGTAACTTCAAATTGTCCTCTAAGTGGTCGGTTTAAAACGAGTTTAGTGTTTTGGCCTTTTGTTTTGGGCTCTAGTTTAAACGCTCCATTTTAATTTGGTCGAATTATTGAGAGTGGTGTCAATTGACAACGTTAATCGTTTTATATATTTTCCTATTTCCTTAGAATTATGCATTACATATTTTCACCATTGGTTGTTGGGTTGTGTGATGTTTTTGAGCCGTGGAGATATTGAAAATTTGCTCAAATTTTCTCCTTTTATGTGGCATTTGGGAGGTGATTTTGTTATATTCAGGTAAGTGTTTAGGGTGATGTATATCATCCCTTTTCTTACATAGAAGGTAAAGGTTATTATATTTCTGATTTTCATTTGGGAGATGATTTTGTTATATTCAGGTCAAGTGTTCAGGGTGATGTATATCATCTCTTTTCTTACTTAGAAGGTAGAGGTTATTATATTCTTTGTTCTCATTGTTCCTTTGTAGTTGTGTTCATGACTTTTAGGTAGAGAATGTGTAATTGGATAAGTGGGAAGGTAATTTCATAAATAAAAGAAGCTAGCCTTTTTCTTATGAATCTATCACTACCTTTTTTGATGTTTTTCTTTGGAATTTAGGAAATAAAATTCACTACTCGAAAGTAAAGAGGCAGGGGATCGACCTTATCACTTAGATTCTGAGTTACTCAGAGAGGATGTGAAATCAGTTCTAGGCACTGGAATATTTAGGAAAAGAAGGCTTCATTTGATGAATTTGCTGACCTTACACCAACAAATGGATAATTTTCTATGTATGATATTCAAATACAAACAAGTGGAGAACTTTAATGCATTCTCATCTTTGGAGGATATCAAACATATGATTCACAATCAAAGGTACTTTTTGGATAATGTGGGCACTCGCTTGGCACATTTAGAAGGCTTACTGGTGAGTGATTCTTCCTTTGGTGTCCTCACTGATCGTCCAACTGAGAGTGGGCAGACTCTTGGTATAGTTTCTTCTGATCAAGATTATAAAATGTGGGCTTCATGAAGTTTTGCTATAAACTTTTGGCATGCATCCTTCAATTATAGATTTTCCAACTCATTATGAATATCGTTTTGGAGCCGATGTAATTTAATTACTCTTATTTCCCATTTTATGGATTCTTTAAAGTTGTCATAAAATTATGATTACTGCAAATATGATGCATTCTTGAAAATTGTCTAGAACATAGTTATCGATCAAATGGGAACTATTACTTCAAAACAGGAACTCTAACCAAAAGAACATAAAAAAACCATGAAAAAACAAGCTGAAAACGAAAAGTTGTATTCTGGAATAACCTTTTTTTCGGGTAAATTTTCAATATTTTTTAAAAATGGAAGAAAAAGCCAATTTTGTTTAGTGCAAAAAACATCCCGAAAACCAAAAGTTGTATTGTGGAATAACTTTTTCTTATTTTGGGGTTAATTTTCAACATTTTTAAAAATAGATGTAATGGCGAATTTTTTTTGTGCAAAATACCAAGAAAACAAAAAGTGTTTAAATTTTTTTTTTAGAATAATAAAAATTTATATTAAAATTTAAAAAAAAACAAATAAAAAACATTTTAAAATAATTGGAAAAAATAAATTTAAAAAAATTTACATTTTTTAATTAAAAAAATTTTAAAATTAAAAATAAAAAATAAAAAAATCTTTTAAGAGAAAAAATTAATAAAAGAATAAAGAAAAAGCATTTTAAAAATTAAAATTTAAAAATATATTAAAAGTTTAAAAAAAAAAACACCAAATAAAAATATTAAATTAAATTAAAATATGAAAATAAATTTTTTAATAAATTAAAAACAAAAGACTTTAAATTTGAAAATAAAAAATTAAATTTAAAAAAATATGTTCTATTTTAATAAATTTTAAAAAGATTATTTAAATTAAAATTAATTAAAAATGAAAAATAAAAAAATAAAATAAAATAAAAATATTAAATTAAAAAAAAAACTATTTAAAAAATAAATTAAATTTAAATTATAAAAAATAAATTATATGTATATATTATGAATAAATAAATAAAACTTAAAATAAAAAATAAAATTTGAAAAAAAAATAAATAAATAAATAAAAACTTTTAAAATGAAAATTTAAAAATTAATTAAAAATGGAAAATGGAAAAAAACAAATAAATTTTAAATATTAAATTTAAAAAAAAAATAGTTTAAAATATAAAAATTTAATTTAAATAAAAATTACTAGATTTTATGTAATTAAAAAATAAATAAATAAATAAAACAAAACAAAACAAAATTTAAAAAATAAATATTAAATTTAAATAAATAAATAAATGAAATAACAAAATTTATTAATTTTTATTAAATTAAATTCAAAAAGTAATATTAAATTTAATAAAATTGAATTAAAATTAAAAAAAATTAAAAAAAAAAAAAAAAAAAAAACATATATGAAATATAATAAATAACAATAAAAATTAAAAAAGAATATTAAAAAAAAAAATTATTAAAATTTAATAAAAAATATTAAAAAAATCGAATTAAAATAAATTATTTAATTGCGCCGCTCAAGTTGCGACGGGGGCCGGCCGTTGGGCGGGCGGGGGACTGCCTGCAGCCCCCCTCGCTCGCCCAACAGCTGGCCCCTGCCGCCACCTAGGCAGGAGGTCGATTTCTGGAATCGACCTCCCTAGGTCGATTCTCGAAATCGACCTCCTGATATCGATTCCCGGAATCGACCTCCCCAAGTCGATTCCCGGAATTGGCCTCCCAAGGTCGATTCTCGGAATCTACCTCCCAAGGTCGATTCCCTTAATCGACCTCCCCAGGTCGATTCCCAGAATCGGCTTCCCCAGGTCGATTCCCGAAATCAACCTCCTCAGGTTAATTTCGAGAATCGACCTCCCACCACCATTTGGGCAACGCAATTAAATATTTTTTTTAATTCGATTTTTTTAATTTGATTTTTTATTTATTTATGAAATTTTAATAATTTTTTTTTTAATAATTTTTTTAATTTTTTATATTATTGGTTATATTTCATATTTGTTTTTTTAAATTTTTTTTTATGTAAATCAGCTGATATATTAGATCACAAAATGATACATAAGGTTACAAAATGGGTTGCCATTTCCAGAAGGAAAGAGAGAGTGCAAGCCAGCCAAATAAAGACCCATAGATAAAATCCCTGGAGCCGAATGAAATTCAAAAAAACAGCAAACCAGGTAATAGCAAACCCAGTTTTGATCGGAGTCCAGCAGAAAATTAAAACTAAAACGGCCAACCACATAGGGATGTTGGGCCAAGAGAAAACAGTTACTGACAAAGAAGGCCATTTAAAGGCCTGCCGAAGCTTACAAACTTTCGACATAGAAGAAACAAAGAAAACAGAGGAAAACTAGGGATCAGCAGCAAGAGTCTACCCATCAAGAAGCCTCATGATCCCTTTTGGCGGTGCTAGGGGTCTCCGGAGCGCTCGGACCAGCACCATCATCTCCTTTCGGACCATTACGCGACCTGTGGCGCCTGATGATAGTCGTTTTGGATCCGTCTTCCGAGATTTCAATTGAGACATTCAGCACATAGCACAAATACAACTCAAAGAGCTGAATGAACCCTTCTAGGAGTTTAGTAAGCATTTTCAACTCTTCCGTGAGAGAATTGATGGATATTTCCAAATTATCCAACCGAGTAGAGTTCTTAGCAGAGGCAAGGGAGTTCGCTTGATAGGCCTCCTTGAAGGCCTCCCCTTGCATGCTCATGGATTTGGTTAGCATTGTTTTCATCTGCCATGCCATAGACTGAGTCCTTAGGAACTGGGTGGCCCGAGTGGTAGGGGTGCCTGGGTCCATGATCCAATCAACCTCCTCGCTGATATCTTTGTTTTTCATCCCTTCCCTGGCTTTTTTCACCTCCACTTGGAGCTCGTCAATAATCTGTTTGCCTTTTTTAGAGACAGAAGCCTCATAGTCCTCCCGGGCTCTCTTTAGCTCTCTCGTAGCTTTGGAGCTGCAAAGAATGTGCTCGGTCATGGTAGGATTACCAATGCAGACAGTTGAGATGCTGATATCAATACTTGAATCCGTGAACCTTGGTCTGAGCTCTGAGGAATATCGTAAACAATTGAAATCTTTCCCAGATGGCTCAGTATTAATAGTGCAAAGCATGATGCAAGGGAGCGCGATTTGGGTTGAGGTTTCCGTCTTGTCCCAGCTTCTGACAGCCTAGGTTCCAATCGGGTGAGCGCTGCCCTTCTTATTATTGTTGTTGATGGCATCCGGGTTTCCACGCCTATTCCTTAAGAGCAGAGGCCACGCGTACTTCTTGCCATAGAGAGTGAGCTATCCTCTATCTTTATCGTAGTTCTTCCACCTTTTCTGAAGCCATCCATAGGAAAGCCGCCAGCAATGCCACCACCAACCATTTAGGATCATGGGATAGACATTTGGAATGAACCACATTATTCATTGATGATCAGTACCCTGAAGGCCATCCTCCTCCCCTGACACGCCTGTAAGGTCTTGCCTTGAGATTTGAAGGCATTCATCCTGAAGATTGGCACATGTGACGCTCTGCCAATAGGTGTCAATGACATCACGCGGGTGGTCGACTGCGTGGTTGGCTAGAGTATCCACCAAAGCATTGGCATTGCGCCTAATTTCCTGAAGAACGACTCCCTTGAGCGCAGTGAGATGTTTGGCTATGAGCGCAGTGAACATGGCTAAGTGCCAATGCTTAGAGACTTTCTCAGACCATGTTCCATTTTGCAATTTCCTCTTTGCATTGATGGCAAGGAGCAATTCCCCTTCCATGATTGTTGCCCCACTACCCAGGCGAATAAGGATTTGCAAGGCTCACTCTAGAGCTGCAAATTCTGCCTCATTGTTGGTGGCCTCCCCAAAGGAATTGCTAAAGATATGAAAAATTTCCCCTTTGTCATTGTGTAGGACACACCCAAAGCTGGCCGAGCCAGGGTTACCCCGGGAGGCTCCATCAAAGTTTAGTTTGTGGAAACCCGAAGTAGGAAGTTGCCAAGGCAGCCAAGAAGGAGTAGGCTGAGGCCGTTGTGCAGGAGAATTGAGGTCCATTGCTTCACTCATGCTAAACAACTGCAAGATTCACCTGTCATTGTTGGAAAACCTGTTTTTATGTTCAGCTTTGCTATGGGTAAGAGATGTTTCTCGCACATTTTCCAGAATGGTTACTTTAATGTTGTCTGGCTGCCTGAATTCCTTCTGAAAAAATCTTCTATTTCACTCTTTCCATGTGGACCAGACTATAAAACCGGGGCTTAGTCTCCATAGGATGTTTACAGTGTCACAGTTAGAATATTTGGTTCGCCAATTGGTTATGGTGTCTTGAACGAATTCCCTGTTCTTGTCTGTTTGTCTGAAGATATCTTCCATCCATTCCCATAGATTATTGGTCCATTCGCAAGTATTGAGGAGATGGTTCATGGACTCCACATCTTTATTACAGAGGGGATAGCGCGATGGACGAATGAAGCCTTTTTTGCACAGGTTCTCCCAAGTTAGGATCTTACGATGCATTAGGATCCATAAAAAGGTTTTTATTTTCGGCCAGATTATGGCGTCCCAGACATTGTTGTGCCAAGGCATTTTCTCTTCCAGATCCCTCTGATATAAGTACAGTTTCGCTTCCTTTAGGTTATAAGCGCCTCCATCCATTTTGCCCCACCTAAGTTGATCTTCATCCTGAGAATAACAGATCATTCTCTTATCCGGACACGAGCTCACGGTTCGTTGAATGTTGTCCATCTCATCCATCTGAGTGGGAATGTTTAGGTGCTAATGTCTCCATTGTTGGTACTCATTGTCGTCCGACCAGTATTGGTTCACTTTGAATTTTCCCTGATCTTGATACCTGCGTTGTAGGGGAAGATAGCTCGAGCTCTCAAGCTTGGGCAGTTGTTGCCAAGCATCTTCCCAAAAGAGAGTCGTGCTAACATTACGGATTTCCCAAAAGCAGTGATTTGAGATAATGTGCCTATTAGCCCGAGCCAGGTTCCAGATGGGGGATCCGCCTGCAACATCCATCATTCTGATGAGATCTTGATGGTTCCAGTTATCTGCGTACTTGGCTTTCCACATCTTAGCCCAGGGCGCTTTTGGATTTTTGATCCACCTCCACCATAGCTTGGCCCCACATGCTCTATTCACGGTGTCTGGGTCATGGAGTCCCAGACCCCCTAGGATTTTGGGTTTACAGATTTTTTCCCACGACACAATAGCCCATTTCTGCTTATCCGCTTTACCAGACCAAAGGAAGGTTCTTTGTAAGTTTCCGATTTTTTGGAGAACTCCTTTGGGAGCCAGAAGGATGAAAAGCATGTGCTGAGGAATGGCTTGGAGAACAACCTTAGTCATGATTAGCCGTCCAGCGAATTTAAGGACCCTATTAATCCAGTGATTTCTTCGAGCTTCGAGGTTGGAAATCAGCTTCTCCCAGTGGAGCTTATGCCAGGGTTTATCAGTGAGAGGGATCCCGAGGTACTTGGAAGGGAGGCACCGCCTTCTGAAGCCAAGGATAGTCGTAAGATGCTTTTGGATAGCCAGGTGAGTATTGAAAAAGAAGATGGAGGATTTATCCAAATTTAGGTCCATGCCTGTAGCTCGACTAAAGAGATCCAGGATAGCTTTGAATCCTTGAACTTCCCGAACCGATGGATTTCCATGAAGCATGGTGTCGTCCACAAATTGTTGATGAGTTGTGGTTGGGCTATGTGGAAGGGGTTGGAGGCCCTTGATAGTGTTTAATTCCTTTGCAGTTTTAATGATGCGACTCAAGCCTTCCATCACAGTGACAAAAATAAAAGGGGATATGGGGTCCCCTTGGCGAATACCTCGAGAGGGGGAAAAGGGGAAAGTAGGAGCACCATTGACCAGAACAGAGAAGCTGGGGGATTTGACCATAGCTAGAATCCATTTGATCCAGCAATGTATGAACCCGAAGGCTTCCAGAATGGCCTCAAGAAACACCCAACTCACCTTATCATATGATTTCGAGAGATCCAGCTGAATGATCATACCTGCTTTTTTCTGGGATTAAAGAGTATGAACCATCTCCTGAGCTAGCAAGACATTATCCATGATTTGTATACCTTCTACATAGCCCGATTGCTCCTCTGAGATAATTAAGGGGAGTATGGGCTTGAGTCTGTTGGCCATTACTTTGGAGATGATCTTATAGAGAACATTACATAGAGCAATCAGCCTAAACTTCGAAGGGGTATAGGTTGCCTCCTCTTTAGGGATAAGGGCAACGAAGGTGGAGTTGAGGGATTTGAGGATGGAGGCAGTTTTTTGGGAATCTTCCACCACCTCCCACACTTCCAGCCGCACAATATTCCAGCAAGATTTGAAAAAATCAATAGTGAAGCCATCCGGCCCTGGTGCCTTACCATTAGGCATTTCCTTCACTACTTCTTCCACTTCCTCCATGGTGATAGGGTAGTCTAAGGATTTGTTTTGGTCCTCAGTAATAAGCCTAGGAATGGAAGTCATAACTTCCCTGATAGCCTCCACCCTGTCAATGACTGGTTCCATTGCTATGTGGCTAAAGTGGTCTGTGAGGATGGATGCAATGTCCTAATGAGAGGAGAAGGTAGTACCATGCTCAACCTTCAATTGGGTGATTTTGTTGGCACATCTATAGTCTACAGCTGATCGATGGAAGAACTTAGTGCTTTTCCCCCCTCTCTGAGCCATTGGATGCGGGAATTTTGCCTCCATAAAATATCCTCCTGCTGACATCTATTATTCCATTTTTGCATGAGGATCCTCTCAGTGCTAATAGAATCATGGGTGATGTTCCCGTTGAGCCATTCTATGTGGATCTAAGCCATTTGTTCCTCCAAGGCCTATTTGTCTTTGAAGATGTTTCCAAAGACCTCTTGGTTCCACAAACGAAGGGGAGCCTTGATGTGCTCTAATCAGGCTTGCAACAAGTACATTTTCATGCCTCGGGTTTCCAACTGTTCATGCCACCAGTTTTTTATTTTAGTCATGAACTCTGGATGGCCCAACCAAAATTTTTCAAACCTGAAACGTCTGTTTTTCGGAGTTCTGAGGATGGCAGCGTCCAGGGTGACAACCCAATGATCTGAGCCACCACATGGAATGATGTCTGATTCCACCGTAACCCCCTCAAGTAGGATGGCTTCAACAATAAGAAAGTGGTCGAGTCTAGAGGAAATCTTCCTTTTGCCTCCTCTTTTGTTATTCGAGGTGTAAAGACCATTTTTGGGGAGGATATCCACCAGATTAGCTGCTCTGATGAGGTTAATGAAAGCCTCTGCATCCTTGTTCAGAGTTCTTAAACCTCCTTTCTTTTCTGCCAACGAGGTAATCATGTTGAAATCCCCTCCATAGATGGCTTTAGCAATTGAATGTCTAAGTTTCATCTCGGAGAGGAGATCTAGCATCAGCAGTTTAACCTCTAATTTTTGGGGGCTGTAGATATTAGTGCAGAGATAGGTATTGGATTCCCCTATAATTTGCACTTCCAGGGAGATGTATGATCTGGAAGCCTTGGAATTTATGATATGGATGGACTGGGGATTCCAAAAGGTGGCCAGGCCCCCTTCCAAACCATTCCCTTCTACTTTAGTGTACTCCATTTTTTTTTCTAAATTTCTACTGACTCCTCTCATTTTCTGGCTTGAGCACTTGGTTTCTTGTAAAAAAATCATGTCAGGATTTTCATTTTTTACTTTATTCCTTACAAGTCTTTGTTTTCTTTGGTTGTTTAGCCCTCTTTCATTCCATGATAGGATCTTCATAATTGACAGTACTTAAGACGAGAACGTGAAAGCCTCAAGGGTTTTCATCTTACCCGAGTTTAGGAGTAACTGACCTAGCTCATATAGAGCTTCATTATTTGTTCTTCGGCCTCTCTTTTTCTAGTGTTTTACATTGTTGTTTGTTTGGTGTAGACCTTGGGCTTTGACACCTAGACCCTTTGTAGCGCCAAAGCCTCTCTTCTACCCTTTTATTTCTGCATCCTGCCTTGATAAAATAAAAATTTGACTCTGTCTTTTTCCTCCTCTGGGATGTGTTCCACTCCTTTCTTCTTCCATTGTTCCACTATGGAATTAAAATCCATTCCTTCCCTATCGAGTATGTCACTGATTTCCATATCCTCTGTTCCTATTTCACTGGCTGTCATTTCCGCATCTCCTTCCAAGTCCTTGACCATATCAGAATCTAGTAAAGTTTCCCTTGTCGAATCAGTATTGGGATCTTTGCCTGCCTGTGAGGGAACGTTTAGGGCTTCCTACGGTAGGTCTGGTTCTTGAAGAGTTTCGGTAAATGTTGATCCTGCTCCAAGAACCTCAAAAGTGTTGACCGTGCCTTTAATGGAGGTGCCTATTTTTTGTTGGTTTCTTCTATTGGCCCATTGTCTTCCATTTGGACGGGAAAAACCTTCCTGATCCTTAGCTGTGTTATCCTTGGCCTTCTCGGTTGCCTTATTCATTGGGCATTCCCTAAACAGGTGACCGTGTTCATGGCATTTCCGACATCGGAAGGGGATTTGTTCATAATCTATGGCTTGAAACAAAATTTCATCTCTAAATTCTAGCAAGAACCTTCATGCAAAGCACCTGAAACATCCATTTCTACACAAATTCTAGCACAAGAGGTGTACCTTTTTTGTGGGGTGGCCTCCGAGGCTTGGATGAAAGTTCCCAATTTTTTTCCTATTTTCTCCAATGTTGCAGGTCTCTAGTAATCGATTGGGAGAGAGAAAAGGCGAATCCAAACAGGTACATGCATAAATGTTTCCTGTTTAGGTGCAAAGTTTGGTTTCCAGGGTCTCATATAGAGGCCTGCTGAGGCATAGAAGTACGTTCCACCATCAAAAATGCCATCCCTGTCCTCTAGGTTTGCAAAGACAACAGTGAAAAATCCTTTAGCCCCCAGGTGTAGCCTAACATCTCCCTTAGGCTTCCATTGTTGCTTAATCCAGAGACATAGAGCTTTTTTCGTAGGCCAAAAGCCCATAAACTTACATATCACCGCATGTATTGACATATGGTCACGGTAAGCTTGCATTTCAGGGTCGGTGATGACACCCCTCAAACTTTCCGTAGTTTTGGGCTTGTAGTGCCCCAGGTCCTCCTGTTTTCATGGCAGATCCCTCCAAATCTGGGCCGTGTTGTGGCAGAGCCTTGGTTTCCACGGTTTCGTTGTCTTTTCTTTCTGCTTCTTGATATTTCTGCTCAGGATTGGGGTTCCCGTTGTCTTTTCTGTCTAGAATCTTGATGCCATTTGTCCGTTTTTTATAGTGGGTTTCCTTGGTTTGCCCACCCACCTTTTTTTTTTCTGCTTAGATCATATTTTTCTGCATTTACAAATCCAAAGATCTGCACCCCTTCTAGTGGGGCCTTTCCCTTATCCATCATAACTTGCTTGTAAGATGGGACCCCATTGGCCCCCGTGCACCTCATCTGTTGGGCTAGGGCAAACCCCCACCTCCGCAGTTCTGCGAATAGGGCGTTGCCCTCCACCAGAGTTTGTGACAGACTACAGCTTGCAGAGAAAAACCCTAGCAGAGCGAAAAAAAATAAAAAAAAATAAAAAAAAATTCCACCAACCCATAAACTTCTATTTGTTTTTTTAATTTAATTTAATATTTTATTCTAATTTTTTAAATTTTTTAAATTTTTTTATTGTTATTAAATTTAATATTTTTAGGTTATTTTTTTAATTTTTAATTATTTTATTAATTTGAATTTGAAAAAATCTTTTTTTTTTACTTTTATTTTATTTTTTTTCATTTTTAAATTTTTAAAATGGTTTAAGTTTTAAAAACAATTAGATATTTTTTTCCAATTATTTGAAAATGTTTTTTCTCATTTTATTTAATTTTTGAAAAAAATTGTTTTATTTATTTATTTATTTATTTTTGTTTAAATTTTTTATTTTTACAAGTTAATTTTGTTTTTCTTTACATTTTTATTGGTTTTTTTTATTATATATATATATATATATATATATATATATATATATATATATATTATATTTGAGTTTTTTTTGTCATGTTGTTTTTTTTTTTTTTTTTTAACCAACATGAAAATTACGACTCAAAAAAAAATAGTTGATGCTACATCAACACTTTTCAAAATTAGCATGAAAATCGCCACTAAAAAAAATGGTTGATGATGCATCAACACTTTTCAAAATTGGCATGAAAATCACTAACATTTTAGAACAATTGTTTATACTTCATAAATAAAAAATTTAAAGTGTCAAAAATATGCCCAAAACAAAAATGGGGTGATTCTGCATCACCAGTTTTCAAAATCGGGTGCTTTTTTTGGTACCTCAGTTACCTATTTGAACGGTAACTATGTTCTAGTCTCTTGTTACTCTTCTTATGAATCTTCTTATGAATATTTCTATGGTGAAATTGGTATTTTGCGGTTTCTCTGAACTGTGGGGGAAATTTTGTTACGAGCATTATTTTTTTGGTTTGGAGGTGGATGGTCCTCATTGTTCTGTTGGTGTTATCATTTCAGTTATTTTTTGTGGAGCATTATGCCTAAGCCTGGTTTCGTGTAAAACTCTATATTTTCATGCATTTGGTTCTTTTATGGGTTGTTATTATCCTAACGTACTTTGAAAAATATTCTATCTTCCTTTTTTCTCTGTTATGCTATAAATTATAGACTTGTCTTCCTATAGTTGATGAGAAGACTTGTCTTCCTATAGTTGATGAGAAGTTCATTTGTCAGAAGGAACGTCGATGATAATTTTGTGCTGAGGCATGACACAATGCCTTAGTTGTTCAACTTATTGGTATTTTTTCCCTCCTTTTGATATTGTACATATAGCCCTTCATGGCATATGGGCGTCTTGTGAATACATCTTGGTGGTTTTATGGAGCGAAGGTTTGTTGGGTTTCTTCTTAAGGGGTTGTTGTGAAGGATTAAATCCAGGCCTAGAGCGAGCACCTTGGTGGTTTTATGGAGCGTAGGTTTGTTGGGTTTCTTCTGAAGTGGTTGTTCTGAAGTATTAAATCTAGTCCTAGAGCAAGCACCATATTTTTCACTCGTTGGTTTTCCTATACTTTCATTTTTTTAATTTTTTGTTTCTCCGTTCTCGTCTCTATTATTCTAGATCCATGGTATGTAATCACGTTGAATTTATCGAATATACATTCTTTTTATGGTCTATAAATTTCGTAAATGTTGTAATGATGAGCATGACTCTACTCTCGAACTGAGATGTGGCTGATCAATTTTTTAAGATTCTTTTGTGTTGCTAAGGGGATCTGGAGATGGTTACGACGTACTCAATGTAAACTCGGTTTTGATTTTGAATATTGTTCATTTCAATTCATAAACAAAATTTGAAGAATTACCTTTTTATTCTTAAAAAAATCTTTATTTGTTTAAAGGATTAAAAACATTAAAATACATTTTTAAGCACTTTTAACCATTCAAAAGAGACCAAAAAAATCATCAATGAGAATAATAATACTTTACTTAGGAAACAAAATAAATCGTTAAAAAATAAAAAATAAAAATACAAAATAATATTAAAAATACATTTTTTTAAAAAGAATTATTAATATTTAAAAAACCAGTAAAAAAAAATTCACTAAAACTCAAATTTTAAAAGTTATAAAATAAATAAATAAATTTAGTAAATAATAATTGTGACTCAACAACTGAGAATGGGCAAGAATAGACACCATAGGAAAGATAAGTGCGAGTTGTATTTATTATTCACAATGATATACATTTATAGTACATTAGGTGTGACTCTTGGATTCTTTTAGGGTCCTATAATAATAGGATTCATAATTTTTTAATTGACTTTGATAGTCTTGTAAATATGTACATACCTATCTTTCTGCAAGTTGTTTTCCCATATTTTGAAAAGATGAAAAATAATAAAAAATCAAAAAAGAGGATAAAAAGTCCTAAAAGAAAGATTAAAGGACTTAGAAAAAATAGACCCCAAAAAGAAAAAGATGAAAATAAGACCTGAAAGTGAGCAAGTCCAAATGCCACTACTTTACTTTACTGCAAGAATAAATGATTATGGCAGAGTGTCAATAAATGCCATAATCCATGATGAGTTAAATTGCTTAATCTTGACTTGTCATGTTTTCAATTTCATATTTCAGATAGTGAATAAAGATTTGTCAGACAGTTTAATCCTAACATATCAGTGGATAGGTAGAGAATAATGAGGAGCTCAATAGTTTAATCTGAGTCCTTGAATCAAATAAGGTAGATTTAGATACTTTATGCTTTAAAATAATAAATGTTCTAAGGCTGCAAGCCTAAATGCACCTACAAAATGAAGAAAAAATGTTAAAATAAGGCTGTGTAGGTAGAAAGAAGTGCAGAAAGCATGTAATATTGATCATCGAGCAAAATCACTAATTCCCCCCCCCCCCCTATTAGTATTCAGTATTCTAGGCTATCAGTCAAGCATACTCAGAGCATTTATCTGACTTTTGTTGGGACCAGACCCAAGGCTCGATGACTGGCTAGTTGAAAATGTTGAGTTCTTAAGTTAAATCCCCATTTATCATTTATTTCATCCCTCATTCATACATTATAACTCATTTTCATAAGTAAAGACTCATTCTTACTTAATGAAGCATAAAAACCCATCTAATTAACTTCCTTCATTCAGAAACATACAAAAATCCTCAAAACTACTTTATCCTAAGTTTTGGTGACATGATAAAAAGATGAGATTTGTTTTACTTTTACACTTTACATAGTGATTTATGTTTTTTTGTGTACACTCCATCCCCCTTTCATATTAACTTTTAACCTATTTTATTAAATCCCTAAATAATACCTTATTCTACTTATTTAATTTCCTATATTTAAATACCCACAAAAAACCCACTATTATAAAGATTTTAGACCAAAGTTATTACCCATGTGTTAAATTAAAACCCAAATAAAATCCCCTTTGGTCTAAAACTATCGCTAAACAAATATCCCGCCCCTATGGTTATTAAATCATTCAAAAGGTTTAAAACTATATAATAGATTACAAACTGCACCAAATTTGTTTTATTCGGGCATATCACAAATGTTTTCAATAAAAACATATTACTCCCCCTTATAATTTTATAACCCAAAGGTTTATTGAGATAGACTAAGGTTTATTTTTAATAAAACTTAACCTCGCCCCTTATCCATATCCGCCTGTCCCCGCCTTTATATAAAACTTTTGCTTTATATATGCAACATGCTGCATATATATATAACCTCACTTTATACGCTTTAAAACCTTTACCCATTGAAAAATACAAAGGTTTAAAGCCTATTTTAACTGTCCACATAAATAATTTGCCCGGTCTCACCATTTCCTTTGGTCGCACCTTCCAAGCCAATCTTGACCCTTCACACTCGATTCCCAGATCCAACGGCCCAAAATCAATACCGTGCACAAAAAGTAATCATTTGCCAAATCTCAAATCAAACGCGAAGTGGGTGATATTGGTCATTTCTCCCTCTGTGACGTGTCAAAAATATGTTGGATCGCGTTCATTCGGAACAAACCCGCTTACTTCCAAAATCCTATGTGATAAACAATGTCTGGTTTTCATTCGAATCTTGAAACCACCTCTCGCCATGACACAAGTTGCATTAAATTTTGATTAAATATGACCAAACCTATGGTTAAAACCTTGGGAACATGCATATTATTTCATTATTTGTGAAGTGTAGACCATTCTGCTTTGCTCCCGACTATGTTAAACATTCTCAAGCCCCTGCTTACCAATTTCTCACCCAAAAACTCAGATTTGACCACAATCCACCATTGAAGACTGTTGAAGAATTGTTCACCGCTCCAAAAAGTTACCAAAGCCAACATTTCAGACAAGAACCTGTAAAACCCTTTTTACAGTAAAATACCTGCACTTAAAGGTATTTTCCGAAGAATTGAAACCTACATATTGAATTCCAAATGTTTTTAAAGAAAGCCAATCCTTTTATTTACAAAATTGACCAAACTGAACGGCCCAAAATCACAAAAAGTAGGCCAAATCCTGGAAAAATTTTCCTAGGAAACCTTGTTTTCCTCTGCGCTCCTTTTCAAACAAATTTGCTCAAAATTGACAGTTTAAGTATCAAATCCAAATATTTGAAAGGATAAAACCTCTAAAATACCCTAAATTCTTATTTTCTCAACCAAAACACACTAAGAAAATCCTTGTTTTCTGTTTATGCCAGTTTTATATCCTCAGAAAAACCTAATTGAGCAAAAAGCCCAAAATAAGCCATCATTAGCCTAAATTGCTCAGTTTCATCTATGTTTAATATAAAAACTTTTGCAAATAGTCTAATCTTGCAGTAGTTACCTAAAAATGCCTAAACAATAGTACACCAGCAGACCTGAAGGATCTAAAGCAGCAAAATCTGAGGGATCCAAAGCCCCTAAGCCTACCCTAGCCATTACTGCCAAATCTGCTATAGCAGTAAACCCCCTTCAACCACCTGTGGTTGCTACTAAAAGTTTTCCTATGACTGATCTTGACTATAAAATTGCTAATCCTACTGTTGAATTCAATTTGTTAGATATACACAACTAGTGTTATGAAAAGTATCTAGACAAGGATGAAATTCCATGTTGGGAAACACATTTACCCAAGTATATAGTTCCCTTAACCCACCCAGGTCAATAAGTCATAAGACTGTGTCAAAAATACTATGAACCATATCAAAGGGCTCTAGTAAATTTTAATAAAGAGATACTTTTCACTATTACAGCCTAATCTATTAATCAAATGCTACAATTACAGCCTGATCCCCAAGCAGTCCCCTTGTCTATAAAGGCCTTAACTCAGCTATACCTTGGCCTAGATTTCTCTAAAAGGTTCATGATCTTTCAGAATTTTATGCCTTTTCATGTTGATATTACAAAGATAAATCCTCCATACTCCACAGCTAAATTTCCTGAAGGTTCTAGACATATTATCTCTATGCTCTCTTTCATCCTTGGATATTTTACAAATGAGCATATTGACGAATCTATTCTTGGTTTATTATCCACCATGTCTCCCGGTCAACCTCCATTAATCATTTTTTTATTATGCTGGTTTCATAGTAGATACCATCCACTACTAGTTGACTAAATTACCCACAGAAGGAGTATTTAGATATACTTCTTATATTTTTCATTTGTTCCTATTCTTTCAAGCAGACAAATTTCCAGTCACTTTGAAAAAAATGGATGTAGAGGGAAAACCTCTGTCAATTATTTTTTGGACTTCATTGCTTAGAAAATAATGTAATGATTTCACCTATTCAGAGTTTTCAGAGCTATTTTTGCATCCAACAATGACCATATTGAATAAATCAGAGTAGCCAAGGATCAGTGAAGAAATGAAAAGAATTTTACAACTTTCATAGCAGAACAAGGTTGGGGATTAGTACCTCTATGAAAAACACACTAAATTAAGGATTTTTGGGTCAAACTTGTTACCCTAAAAGTTGCCCAAGCATGTGTGTATGAGAATTTTTGCATTAGAATATCTTAGACAAATTCTCAATTCAGATTCAATTAAATTTATGGCAGCCAAGAAGAAGACCCAATTTAAGTTAAAAAATCAAATTGGTCCATTTATCTACAACCACAGAGATGTTGAAAAGGAAGTGACAAAGAAGCTATCAGAATTTAGATTTGAAGAGAGTTTTCCATGGAATTATGATCCACAAGGGATCTTAATCAAACTAAGGGTCAAATTTAAATTAACACCCTTTACCCATGATTCAAAGCCTGAAATAGAAAAAATTGCAAATCAAGTTGAATGGATTCAAAACACCTTGACAAAGGCAGCAAGCCAAAAAGATACAGCACAAGAATTGGAAGTTATCAAACAACCAAAAACATCAAGTAAAAGATTCAGGGAATAAGGAGGTTACACAGCAGAGACAACAACTGAAAATAAATTTAAAATAATCTATAACAAAATGCCCAAGCTCAGTTCAGTTGATAAGGAGAAAGTAATAATTGATATTGATGAGATAGATGCTCCAGTGACCAATGATGATATAGCAACAACCATAATCAATGAAACACTTGTGGAAATTCAAAAGGAAAAACTAGTAAACCAGGATGATACACAGATGATTGAGAAACAACACAGCATGGAAGCCTCTTCCTCATAGCTAGCTGAGGAAAAGGACTTGGACATCAAAGAGAATTACAAGAAAATTAAGCAAAAAAATGAAGAAATAAAAACAGAAATATACTCTCAATTCTTGAAACAGAAGCCTGGAAATCAAAATAGATTATTATCAGCATTTTATTATACTAGCAATAAAATGATGATGTCATTTCTACAGCCTACTACCTCAGTACCAAAAACAGTATCAGTATCAAAAGGTTGATCTTGTGGTAGACACAAAAAAAATCCATGAGTTGGACCAGATTGAGTTCCATAGGTAGAGCTTTGAAATGTTATATTCTACAGTGGAAAATAAAGCAATGAGTGCTAATAAACTCCAAAATACCATCCTCTACATGCAAGACCAGATGAATATGGAAAAAGCTTCACTATATGCCAAGGACCTAAGGATCAAAGCCTTAGAGGAACTAGTATTACAGGTGGGATATGATCCCTCAAACATCAAAGTAGTAGAATTATTGATTAAGAAAAAGAATGAAGATATAGAAGCTTTGAGGAAACAACTCAAACTTCCTCAAAGTGAGGATCCACAAACAAAATAAGTCCTCTAGGATCAAAGTGAAAAATAGGAAATTATGAAAATAATACTTCAATTGACAGCACAAATCAAGGAGATGGAAACGCAAATAGAAAAGCTGGTCCAAGAAAGAGAGACTGTAAAAGAACCAGAATTTCCTACAATTCCTACAGTGATCCCAGTGATTACTACATCAGTGCCTTGTAATTTAGGAGAAAATTTAGCACCAAAGGGCCCACTAGCAACTGCAGTGCCAGTGACTTCTGCCACCATTTCAGATACAAAATATTCTACCACATCTGTAAAACATACAAATGAAGCCAGCCAGATAGTAAAAGCAATGGAAGATATGTCCTTGAAGACAAACGAAATAAACAGATTAAACAAAATGATTGAAAATCTTGAAAGTGCAAATAAAACAGCTCAGATTAATGCCAAAAATCATGAACAGAAAGCTATCAGATTAAGGGAGCAACTCAAAAATATACAAAGGGAATTGACTTTCACAGAGAAGATCTCCTACATCAAAAATCATCTCTGGACCAACATCATTGAAGCCATCATAATCAATGGCCTTCAATTCGAGTAATATTTGAGCAGAAAGAATTATTATTGGTAGCTTAAGCAGAGATACAGAAGACAAAGGATGAATTGACTAATAAACTTGAACAAACATTAAAGCTCATAACATTTCTAAATAGAAAGAACAGAGAATAACTTGAGGAACTTCAAGTATTAGATAGGACAGAGACAATCCTACAAATCAGGAAGGTTGTCACTAAAAATAACTTGATGAATAATCTTGAAGAAAAGTGTGAAGCCATGAACCTTTCCATAACTAGATGTATGGTAAAGTATACATATCTTAGATAGAAAGGCTTACCTAATATACTTGTTTTCAATGAAAATATTATGCCACAGAAGGACTATGACAAAAATATTAGGGAGTTTGCTAAAGATCAAGTAAACAAGCCACCAGCACAAGGCACTCCTACAGGGAAAGTTTTACTTCAATATTTTGAGGATTTACTCTTCTTACAACATGAAATTAAGCATCTCTTTGTCATCAAGCCTAATTTTGCAACATATACTGAGGCTGATGAGAATTTCAGGAAGTTGAAGAATGTGCAAATTCCTAAAGTAGAAGAGTGGAAGACTTTCATAGACTTGATTTAAAAATTGAAGATAAAAACAGTAAAACAGTTTTCCTCAAGACAGTCAAAAGAAAAGCAAAAGAAAAGAAAAAACAGTTTGCTGATTTTTACTTATAAAAGATATATTTTATAGCAGTAAGACAATAAAACTGATGGTCAAAGAGTATAAAGTTAAAGAGTATCAGCAAGAAAGAGTATCAGCGAAGGCAAATAGATTGCAAGATAATATCTAGTAGCCAGCAAGCAGGACACATAGGCAACCAATATATCCTTATCATCAAAACAGTTCTATTTATTTTTTATAAAAGAGGACAGCTTGATGATTTGTTAATCAGTTGTCCCTTTTATTATGTAATGATATTTTATTTTTCTTAAGTAAATTCCTAGAAATATTTTAGGATATTTGTAATACATTTTGTATAAATACTTCAACTTCAAAAATATTAAGGGGGGAATAAAATTGCTGAAGGTTATTATAGACATATTGTTGACTTGAAGGCTGTGTGTTTCAAATTTGAGTAGCAGACTGGATCACCTTTTTGGCATCATACTTCAGGATCCCTATGATAATCAATCTGGAGTGAAGTACTCTCTAAACTTTTCATTTGTAATCTTTCTTTGTTACATGCATACATCTATGTTTTAATTCTAAATTTGAATGTGCAACTAGGAGTATTACTACAGGACATGTTAATAGCACCCTGTTTTTAACTATTTTTCATTTATTTGTTTTCTTCTGATTTCCGGTGTTGAGAATTCTTAATTGCTCTCACTCCCGTTTGACCTCTACCTTCTACTTCCATTTTCTGGATCAAAGGATCCTTAAGTGCCCTTTATCCCGAACATGCCACCTCAAAAACCTTTTTTCCCAAGATCTCCAAGGGTTATGAATCTTGCCCTGAAGACATTTGACCTTTTAGGCCCTGATCCTAGTTCTTCTAACTTGATTAGACTCCATAGCCCAATGGAAAAGTATATTTCCATCTGTTTACCCTTCCAGTGATTTATTCCCACCAAAACAATCAATCAAAACCAAAACTGCCCATTCATAACTAGCATAACATTTGTAAATAAAACAAAGATAAATCTTAAAGAGAGAGCCCTCTCTGAACCCTAGGAAGGCTAGATCCTAGAGTTTAAAGTAGGTTTGTGGTTACCTCTAGAGTTCTTTGACTTAAATCCAAAATCCCACAAATTAAGAATTTACTAGAGTGCTAACATACTGGTGACCATACTGGGGACTTAACCAATCCTCAGTCATAAAATTTGTCTTGAAGGAAAATTATTTTATTCATATTTTTATTTCAAGATTATATTTATAGGTTGTGGGTATTGAAAAATTGAAATTCTGGCTTCTAGGAAAACCTACTATACTAGGTCTAACCCGAATCCTAAACCTGCTGTCATAGTAGATAACCCAGACCAAATTCGAAAAAAGAAAAAACAAATAGAAAACTTAGAAGTTGAAGTATCATTAATACGAGTCAATTCATTACCCAGTGAATTAGAAAGTCTGCAAGACATTGATTTTGATCTAAAATTTGAGCATTCATTATTTAAAAGTAAATCTGAAAATGATTTAAAAACTGTTTTTTTAGACCTTGCTTTTATTTCATTCTTAAATACAAAACATAAAATTATTATAGCAAGATCTAAATCAAAGAAAACTAAATATCAGACTAAAATCGAAGAAATTAATGTTACAATTCTTAAGGATATTGATGAGGCTATTGAATTAGCTAAATTTTTTACTATGCAAACAAACCCCTAGTTTCTCAGTTACACACCACAATAATACCAGCTGCAGATTCATCTCTGTATGTTGTTACATCATATATAAATACCACTCCCAACTCATCCAGAGATTCATTTATCCCTAGACTTCCTTTGTAGCCCAGAATACTTTTTCCACCATCAACTTCATCCACTATACCCAGTAGTTTACCTTCTGATTTTGCAAATTCATCATTCTCATTTCCTAGTACTTCCACTCATATCCCAATATCACTTCCCAGCACTTCTGGTACAGTTTTTAGTTCATTAGCTATCATTTCCAGCACAACTCCAAGTTCTTCTACTAGATCTTCTAGTCAAGCTAAGCTTTTAGCCATGGCTGCTAGATATGCTCCCCATGTTTTACCTCAACAGTTGCATGACATGCCTCAAGTTTATAAAAAAAAAATACCATTTTTTGATGGTACTACACAATATACTTCTCAACAACACATAACTAAAATGACAGACTTCTTTGAAATTTATGAAATTGATTACTCAGATGTTTAAATGAGATTTTTTGCTCAAAATTTGACTGGAGAAGTAAAGAAATGGTTTAAAGATCAAGCTGCTGGTAGCATAACTGATTTAGCAGTATTTTTTACAACATTTTTGAATAAATGGGAAAAGAAAAAGAACCCCCTTCAAATATATCTGAATTTGATGCATTAAAAAGAGCCCCAAATGAGTCAATTCAAGATTACTGCACTAGGTATAATAGTCTCTATAATTCTATTCCTGTAACTCTTAAACCTACTCCTTATTCTGCTCTGCTCAAATTCCCTGATGGATTTGATGCAGATATGGCTTATCAATTAAGGGAAAGAGATGCAGACACCTTAGAAAAAATCCAATTAGATGATGTTAGTGTAGAAATAAACATATTAGCTAAAAAAGCTAGACTCAAAAATGAAAGAAGAGTGACTATCAAAGAAGAAAATTCAAATTCAGATGCAAAAATAGATAGTTTAGCTAAAACCTTAGAAAGAATGATGGACAAACTAGATAATATAGAGAAAAGACCCCAATAGGATAATCAACAACAGATCAGAAATCCCAACTTTAGAAAAAACATAAATCAAGGAAAAACAAAAGAAACATGCACAGATCAAACAATAAGGCCACCATTCCAAGAGAACTATGCTGAAATTTCTTAGAATAATAATGAAGATGAGGATTCAATGAATCATTTAATGGGAATATATGATGATAATACTATTTTCCTTACTCAGGAAGATCAAGAATTGTTTGAGCTTCAATAACTTAAATTAGAATTCACTAAATCTTTTTATTATAAATAGGGTTATGACTTTGCCATAAATGAAATACATATTCAGTATAACCTCATAAATAAGAAAAATAATGAGTCTTCTACTAAAAAAACTTCCCAAAATTAGAATAAGAAAATAGTAGAAGCTCCAAAAACGAAAGTTTTGCAAATTCTCCCAAGGGAAAACAAGCAAAGCTCCAATTCTCCCCAAAACATTTCCAGTCCTATAAAAACATCAAGTCCTAAAATTTTTGATATTACTGATGAAGTGGCTCAAGCCTCAAAAGACACACAGAAATCTGTTGTAGCAAAAGCCTCTAATTCAGTTAAATCAACAAATTTAGATCCTAAAACACCTTCTGCTGATCCTAAATCAGTAGGGTCAAAAACTAATAATTCAAAAACACCTTCTGATAGTTCTAAGTCTGAAAAATTTTCTATTTCCTCTCAAACAACACCTAAAAAGAAAATTAAAAGCAGTAAAACACAGGAAACTCAGACAGAGACTATTAAACCAATTGAAAACAATAATATAACTGTAGAAACTCAAGATAAACCAAGCCAAACTACAGTTAATAAAGAAGAATTGATTCAAATCAATAAGTCTCAACCTACATTTAATATTCAAACAGAAATTGCTAAGTTGAAAATACCAATTCCATTAACTAAATTGGTGAAACATGACTTATACAAATCAACTATAACTGAAACATTGGATATGAATGATGGTGAAGATTCTATTAGTTTGAATGATGATCAACCAGAGTTGATCTTTGGCCCAGATGTGAATGGAAAACATTCTGATGGAGAAGTCCCTCCTTTTTATATTAGTCATACCATTCATGATCAAATTCTACATAACACTATGCTAGATTTTGGAGCTTCCCGCAATTTAATTCCTAAAGCTATTATGGAAACTCTAAATCTAGAAATAAAAATGCCTTACAAAGATTTTTTTTCTTTTGACTCGAGTAAGGTTAAATGTTTGGGATTAATCAAAGACTTATGTGTAACATTAGTTTAGTACCCTGGTAAGAGCATATTAATGGACATTGTAGTAGCTAATATCCCCCCTAAATATGGGATGTTACTTTCTCGCTCATGGGGAGAAAAGTTGCAGAGATCTCTACAACTGGACATGAGTTATGCTAATATCATGGTATTTGGTCAACCTAAAAATTTATATAGAGAAACATTAATGAAGTATATGTTCAGTAGTGCTGAAACATCTATCAATTTTCCAATTTACACTACACCAACTGATCTTGATTCTTTTATCCTATGTAACTCTGAAACTAAAAAAATCCAAACTAAACTAATTGACAAAAAGAAATAACCACAATGATAATATTTTTCATCAATCCCTATAGCATTTAGACTTTGATTGCTTAGTTAACAAATTAGGAGTAGGAGCAGGAGTTTGGATAACAAACATGGAAAATAATCACTCAGAAGGCCATGCTATCAGGCTTAATTTCAAATGTAAAAACAACATGGTTGGGTATGAAGACTTAATTATAGAACTTCAAATCATTATAAATTCAGGACGACAACGAATTTTAATCATGGGAGATTCTGAATTAATCATAAAACAAATAAACGGAGATTATTATGTTCATAATCCAAGACTAGGCCGATATAAAGACACTATGCTAGATTTAATTGATGATTTATTGGAATGTAAATTTACTACTATACCTAGAAAACAAAAGATACAAGCTCATTGTCTAGCTACCTTTGCTAGTACATGCAATTTACCATTCCAACAAAATCACAGATATACTGTTGAAGTCAATCATAGGCCAATAATTCTAGATAATCTTAAGTATTGGCAGATTTTTTCTCAGGATGAAGAGATTTACAGATTTTTGAACAACGAAGGAGAATTTCAAAATTGTATGATAAATACTGATTATACAATAGATAATGATTTGGATTGTGAAATAGATTCAAATAACTTAGATATCAATAGAATAAATTTTGATAAACCAACTAGATTTACTCAAGCTGACATAGATAGCTTAGAGAAAGTAGAAATTGAAGAAATTATGGATGATGAATCTGACATTTTAAACCTCAAAGATAATTTATTACCTAAAGTATTAACACCCTTAGAAGATCTTTCTGACTCCAATGATGTAGCTAGAAAATAAAAAATGGTGCCAGTAAGATCTGACATAAAAGAATGTAATATTGGTATAGAATTGAAACCTAAAATGATAAAAATTTCCAAAAATTTCCCTGAAGAAGAAAAGATAAATATATTGAACTTTTAAAGGAATATCAGGATGTGTTTTCTTGGAGTTATGAAGATTTAAAATCTTATGATACAAACATAATCCAACACAAAATTCCAATAAAAGAGGAAGAAAAACCATTCAAACAAATGTTGAGGAGAATTAACCCTATACTATTACCTTTAATAGAAAAGGAAGTTAAAAGAATGTATGATGCCCAGATTATTGCACCAATCAGATACTCTGATTGGGTTTCAAACCTAGTTCTCACTAGAAAGAAAACAGGTGAAATTAGATTGTGTGTTGACTTTAGAAATATTAACAAAGTATCCTTAAAGGATAATTACCCTTTACCTAAGATGGACCATATATTACAAAGGGTAGTAGGTTCTTCTAGGATTTCTTTGTTAGATGGCTTTTCAGGATATAACCAGATCCTATTCCAAGAAGAAGATCAGGCTAAAAAAGCTTTCACCACTCCTTGGGGCACTTTTATGTATGTAAAAATGCCTTTTGGACTGATGAATGCAGGTGCAACCTTTCAAAGGGCTATGGACATAGCCTTTGCAAAGGAGATTCATGATTTTTTGGTAATTTATTTATATGACATCACTGTTTTTTCCAGAACAAATAACGAACATTTGGATCATTTGAGACAAGTTTTCATTAAATGTAAGAAATTTGGCATCTGTCTAAATCCCAAGAAAAGTCTATTTGGACTAGAAGAAGGTAAGTTACTGGGGCATATAATCTCAAAAGAAGGAATTAGAATTGATCCTGCTAGGATAGAAGCAATTCTGAACATCAGTCCACCTAGAAATATTAAAGAGTTACAAGCTTTCTTAGGTAAGATAAATTTTTTAAGAAGATTCATTTCAAACTTAGCAGAAATAATTAGAGAATTGAATAACATGCTCAAAAAAGATTCAGTTCTTAAATGGACTATTAGGGTTAAACAATCTTTCGAATCCATCAAAATAGCCTTAACCAAAACTCCAGTCCTCATGAGTCCTGATTTTAAGAAAGTCTTCATGATCTTTTCATTTGCTTCAGAACATACATTTGCTGCAGTTTTACTGTAGAAAAATGACCAAGGATTTGAACAGCCTATAGCTTTATTCAATAAAACTCTTAGAGATGCCCCTTTGAAATTTAACATAGTGGAAAAACAAGCCTTAGCTTTGGTAAAGGCTATAAAATACTTCAGGGTGTATATTCTCTATTCACACATAATTACGTATGTCCCTAATTCTGTAGTAAAAGACATTCTTACTCAGGATGGTCCTGATGGAAGAAGAGGTAAGTGGATTTCCACTATCCTAGAATATGACAGAAATTAAATCCACAAAACTCATCAAGAGTCAAGTCTTATCCAGACTTATGGTTGAATCCAACTGTAATGCCTTAGATATAAATTTATTTTTCAAGTTGATGACTAGGAAGAGATGGCGACTCCAACGATCAGTGAAGCCTTCTCAGATTCACCTTGGTACTCAGATATCATCTTTGTACTATCAAATTTAAAAGCTCCTCCTGGATTATCAAGAACTAAAGCTAGATTTCTAAAACTTAAAGCAGTAAGATTTTGTATCTTAGATAGTGTACTCTTTTGGAAAGATCACAGTGGGATTCTGCTGAATTGTTTACTAAAAGAAGAAGTTGATAAAATTCTTGAAGAGTTTCATGCAGGTGATTGTGGAGGGCATTTATATTGGAAAACTACTATTGATAAGATCCTTAGAGTTGGTTTTTACTGGCCTACTTTGTTCACTTATGTTAAAAAGTATGTGACTTCTTGTCACAAATGCTAAATTTTTGAAGGCAAGAAAAAATTGTTACCCCTACCTCTAAAGCCTATTTCAACTGAGATGTCATTTCAAAAATGGGGTTTAGACTTCATAGGTGAAATTCACCCTCCATCCTCGGGCCAACATAAGTGGATTTTAACTACCACTGATTATTTCACAAAATGGATCGAAGCCATACCCTCCAGACGAGCCACTGACACAGTCATAATAGTCTTCCTATAAAATAACATTCTTTCAATATTTGGATGCCTTAAGAAGATTATTACTGATAATGCAGCAACATTCAAATCCAAAAATATGATTGCCTTTTGTCACAAATATCATATTACCCTAGGCCACTCTACTGCATATTACCCTCAGGGTAATGGCCTAGCTGAATCCTAAAACAAAAGTCTTGTAAATATCATTAAAAAGCTACTGGAAGATAACAAGAAATCATGGAATAGAAATTTATTCAATGCCCTATGGGCAGATAGACTTACAACTAAGAAGTCCATTGGTACATCTCCTTATCATCTTGTTTATGGAATGGACGTTGTTTTTCCATCCTCCTTAGGAGTTCCAGTGATGAAAATTATCCAAAAATACAGGTTGAAACTAATGATATTTAGAGAAGGATTAACCAGATGATTCAGTTGCAACAAATAAGGGAAGAATTTTATGTTAAATCCCAAGTTCTCCAAGATAAAATCAAGAAAATATATGATAAAAAGACCAAAGAGGATGACTTTTACATTAAAGATCAAGTGTTAAAGTGGGATTCTAGGAGAGAAGATGAAGGTAAACATGGGAAATTTGATTTCCTATGGAAAGGACGCTATGTAATTTATGGATATAGAGGAAATAATGCATTCCTTTTGAAAGAATTGGATGGAATAGATCTACAAGAAGGACCAGTCAATGACAGAATGTTGAAGCACCACTACTCCCCTAAATTAACAAAAAGTTAGTTTTTATTCACTTTGATCATTGTACATATACATTGCAAACTTTAGATTGGATTGGATGTTTGCCTTACATATTTAAAGCCCGGAGATAAGGCCTTAAGCTTTGAAGGGTAAAATTTCATAAATATGAGTTATTACAGAAAACATGAGACACTTACAGGAACATGATAGTCAACAATCAAAGGCTACTGTATCTCGAAGTTCTTGACATTTCACTAGGAAATGCCATCCCCAAGTGAGCCACTGTTAGGGTCCTATAATAATAGGATACATAATTTTTGAATTGACTTTGATAGCCTTGTAAATATGTACATACCTTTCTTTCTGCAAGTTGTTTTCCCATATTTTGAAAAGATGAAAAATAATAAAAAATCAAAAAAGAGGGTAAAAGGTCCTAAAAGAAAGATTAAAAAATAGACCCCAAAAAGAAAAAGATGAAAATAAGACCTGAAAGTGAGCAAGTTAAAATGAAACTACTTTACTTTACTGCAAGAATAAATGATTATGGCAGAGTGCCAATAAATGCCATAATCCATGATGAGTTCAACTGCTTAATCTTGACTTGTCATATCTTCAATTTCATGTTTCAGATACTGAATAAAGATTTGTGAGACAGATTAATTTTGACAAATCAGTATATAGGTAGAGAATAATGAGGAGCTCAACAATTTAATCTGAGCCCTCAAATGAAATAAGGTAGATTTAGCTAGTTTATGCTTTAAAAGAATAAATGTTCCAAGGTTGCAAGCCTAAATAAACCTGCAAAATGAAGGAAAAATGTTAGAATAAGGTTGTGTAAGTAGAAAGAAGTGGAGAAAGCATGTAATATTGATCATTGGGCAAAATCACTAATTTCCCCTCCCCTATTAGTATTCAATATTCTAGGCTATTAGTCAAATAGACTCAGAGCATTTCTCTGAATTTTGTTGGGACCGGACCCAAGGCTTGATGACTGGCTAGTTAAAAATGTTGAGTTCTTAAGTTAAATCCCCATTTATCATTTATTTCATCCCTCATTCATACATTATAACTCCTTTTCATAAGTAAAGACTCATTCTTACTTAATGAAGCATAAAAACCCATCTAATTAACTTCCTTCATTCAGAAACATACAAAAATCCTCAAAAATACTTTATCCTAAGTATTGGTGACATGATAAAAATATGAGCTTTGCTTTACTTTTACACTTTACTTAGTGATTTATGTATTTTTTTGTACACTCCATCCCCCTTTCATATTAACTTTTAACCTATTTTATTAAATCCCTACATAATACCTTATCCTACTTATTTAATTTCCTATATCTAAATACCCCCAAAAAACCCACTATTATGAAGATTTTAGACAAAAGTTATTACCCATGTGTTAAATTAAAACCCAAATAAAATCCCCTTTGGTCTAAAACTATCGCTAAACAAATATCCCATCCCCTATGGTTATTAAATCATTCAAAAGGTTTAAAACTATATAATAGATTACAAACTGCACCAAATGTGTTTTATTCGGGCATATCACAAATGTTTTGAATAAAAACATATTACTCCCCCTTATAATTTTATAACTCAAATTTTTATTGAGATAGACTAAGGTTTATTTTTAATAAAACTTAACCCCGCCCCTTATCCATATCCGCCTATCCTCACCTTTATATAAAACTTTTTCTTTATATATGAAACAAGTTGCCTATATATATAGCCTCACTTGTATAAGCTTTAAAACCTTTACCCATTGAAAATACAAAGGTTTAAAGCCTATTTTAACCGTCCGCATACATAATTTGCCCGGTCCCACCATTTCCTTTTGTCGCACCTTCCAAGCCAATCTTGACCCTTCGCACTCGATTCCCAGATTAATTCCCAGATCCAATTTGGTATTGGCCATTTCTCCCTCCGTGACGTGTCAACAATATGTTGGATCGCACTCATTCAGAACAAACCCACTTACTGCCAAAATCCTATGTGATAACCACTGTCTGGTTTTAATTTGAATCCCGAAACCACCTCCCGCCATGACATGACCTGCATTAAACATTGATTAAATATTAACAAACCTATGGTTAAAACCTTGGGAACATGCATATTATTCATTATTTGCATAGTGTAGACCATTCTGCTTTGCTCCCGACTGTGTTAAACATTCTCAAGCCCCTGCTTACCAATTTCTCGCCCAAAAACTCAAGTTTGGCCACAATCCACCATTGAAGACTGTTGAAGAATTGTTCACCGCTCCAAAAAGCTGCCAAAGCCAACATTGCAGATAAGAACCTGTAAAACCCTTTTTACAGTCAAATACCTGCACTTAAAGGTATTTTCGGAAGAATTGAAACCTGCATATTGAATTCAAATTCTCTTTAAAGAGATCAAATCCTTTTATTTACAAAACTAACCAAACTGAACGGCCCAAAGTCACAAAAAATAGGCCAAATCCTAGCCAAATTTTCCCAAGAACCATGTTTTCCTCTGCGCTCCTTTTCAAGAAAATTTTCTCAAAATTCATATTTTAAGGATCAAATCCAAATATTTGAAAGGCTAAAACCTCTAAAATACCCCGAATTCTTATTTTCTCAGCCAAAACACACTCATAAAACCCCTATTTTATGTTTATGCCAGTTTTATATCCTCAGAAAAACTTAATTGAGCAAAAATCCCAAAAGAAGCCATCCTTAGCCTAAATTGTTCAGTTTCCTCTCTGTTTAATATAAAAACTCCTACAAATAGTCTAATCTTGCAGTAGTTACCTAAAAAATCCTAAAAAAAGAATACCAGCAGACCTGAAGGATCTAAAGCAGCCAAATCTGAGGGATCGAAAGCCCCTAAGCCTACCCCAGCCATTACTGCCAAATATGCTATAACAGTAAACCCCCTTCAACCACCTGTGGTTGCTAATGAAAGTATTCCTTTGACTGATATTCACTATAAAATTGTTGATCCTACTGTTGAATTCAATTTTTTAGATATACACAACTGGTGTTATGAAAAGTATCTAGACAAATATGAAATTCCAAGTTGGGAAACACATTTACCGAAGTATATAGTTCCCTTAACCCACCCAGTTCAAGAAGTCATAAGACTGTGTCAAAAATACTATGAACCTGATCAAAGGGTTGTAGTAAATGTTAATAAAGAGGTACTTTTCACTATTACAGCCCAATCTATTAATCAAAGGCTACAATTGCAGCATGATCCCCAAGAAGTCCCCTTGTCTATAGAGGCCTTAACTCAACTATACATTGGCCTATATTTCCCTAAAAGGTTCATGATCTTTCAGAATTTTATGCCTTCTCATGTTGATATTCCAAAGATAAATCCTCCATACTCCACATTTAAATTTCCTGAAGGTTCTAGACATATTATCTCTATGCTCTCTTTCATCCTTGGATATTTTACAGATGAGCATACTGATGAATATATTCTTTGCTTCTTATCTACCATGTCTCCTGTTCAACCTCCATCAGTCATTTTTTGTTATGTTGGTTTCATAGCAGATACCATCCAATACCAGTTGACTAAATTACCCATAGAAGGAGTATTTAGATATGCTTCTTATCTTTTTCATTTGTTCCTATTCTTTCAAGCAAAAAAAATTCTAGTCACTTTGCAAAAAATGGATGTAGAGGGAAAACCTCTGTCAATTATTTTTTGGACTTCATTTCTGAGAAAATAATGTGAATGTTTCAGCTATTCAGAGTTTTTAGAGTTATTTTTGCATCCAGCAATGACCATATTGAATAAATCAGAGCAGCCAAGGATCAATGAGGAAATGAAAAGAGGTAGCTTTGGAGAAGAACAAGGTTGAGAGTTGTTCTCCTATAATGCTGAATTAAAGATTTTTAGGTCAAACTTGTTACCTTACAAGTTTCCCGAGCATGTAAAAATTCATTTTTTTGTAGCTTGCTGATTTGTTAAGCAATTGTCCCTTTTATTATGTAATGATATTTTATTTTTCCTAAGTAAATTCCTAAAAATATTCTAGGATATTTGTAATACATTTTGTATAAATACTTCAACTTCAGAAGTATTAAGGGGGGAATAAAATTGCTGAAAGTTATTATAGGCATATTGTTGACTTGAAGGCTATGTGTTTCGACTTTGAGTAGTAGATTGGATCACCTTTTTGGCATCATACTTCAGGATCCCTGTGATAAGAAATCTGGAGTGAAGTATTGTCTAAACTTGTCATTTGTAATATTTCTTTGTTACATGCATACATATGTTTTTTAATTCTAAATCTAAATGTGCAACTAGGAGTATTACTACAGGACATGTTAATAGCACGTTCTTTTTAACTAGTTTTCATTTCTTTGTTTTCTTCTGATTTCCGGTGTTGAGAATTCTTAATTGCTCTCACTCCCGTTTTACCTCTGCCTTCTACTTCCATTTTCCCGATAAAAGGATCCTTAAGTTCCATTTATCCGGATCATAGCACCTCAAAAACCATTTTTCCCAAGATCTCCAAGGGTTATCTATCTTTCCCTAAAGACATTTTACCTTTTAGGCCCTGATCCTAGTTCTGCTAGCTTGATTAGACTCCATAGCCCAATGGACAAGTAGATTTCCCTCTATTTACCATTACAGTGATTTATTCCCACCAAAACAATCAATCAAGACCAAAATCTCCCATTCATAACTAGCCTAACATTTGTAAATCAAACAAAGATAAATCTTAAAGAGAGAGCCCTCTCTGAACCCCAGGAAGGCTAGATCCTAGAGTTTGAAGTAGGTTTGTGGTTACCTCTAGAGTTCTTTGAATTAAATCCAAAATACCACAACTTAAGAATTTAATAGAGTGCTAACAGATTCCACATTCGAAGGTCTCTTGGACTCCCTATTCACTGTTTTCCTTCCACACTAACCCTATGAATTTTAGGTGTCTGACATTCCCCCCCTTAATCCAAAGGGGTATGTATGAGTCCAAGAAAAGAGTTTTAATACAAATTTTCAAAGTATGCATCTCAACACTAGGTTGAACGAGCTCTCTGAAATGTTAGCATAAGGAGGTGGTTTAAGGATGACCACCAACACTCGAACGCTTAGTGCAGTTCCTGGAACTCTTCCAAATCTGGCAAGAATTTGAGGTATTTTGCTAGAGGGAGTGCTCCTAATATTTTGAAGAGGGAAACCTTCAACCTCTAAGAAGAGAGTTCTACAACCTGCGATAGTTTAAGGATGACCACCAAATCTGGAATGCTTGATGCATTTCTTGGAACTCTTCCAAAACTGGTAAGAAGCTAAATTATTCTTTTAAAGGAAGCATCCCCAATTCTTTGAAGAGGAAGAATCTCAAACTCGCATAGATGGTTTAAGACTGACCACCAACCAAAGGCATGCTCATGGGAATCTGTGTCGCTAGCTACAACTCTGAATTTTGAATGGCAGGTTGTGGCTCAGGCTCGCTTGAACTGATGTGTCTCTCGCTACAACTTTGAATCTGGAATGGCATATTGTGGCTTAGGCTCGCTTGAACTGTTATGTCTCTAGATAAATCTCTAAATCTAAAATGGCAAATTGTGGCCCAGGATAGCTTGAAGTGGATTTGAAGCTTGTAGATGACAATCATTTCCCCCCCCTGTCAGATACAAGGTGAGATGATGTCGAAAAATCAACTGCAAAGTTGTTCATTAATCTAGAACAAGTTCTGACATATGACTGAAACATCTTCTTAGCCATTAATGCCCATTTCCAAGAAGCATGTACAAATATTTTTGTAATTCTTCTTGTTGTAGCTGAGATTCAAGCTGCAAAAAAATGAATTTTATCATGTGTATTTTGCATACAAGTCTAATTTTCTGAGAGAGAGTCTTTTCTGATTCAAATTGTGTCATGAACAATAAATTGTATGAAGCTCGTTAGGAAATTTAATACTTCACCAATTAGAGTCATTTTCATCAAATCAACTTGGTTTAGGTGGACGTATTTGTACCTATAGGAATGCCAAGTTCTAATCCAATCATGCTCAACTACAGACAGGAACAACACAGATGCTTTCTCCAGAAAGAGGTCTGGACACGTCCTCCTTATACTCCAAAACTCAGCCTTAAATTCCACACAGAACTTGTCTTGGAGATAGCACACAGTTCCATAAGTGAAATTACAGCAGTATTGGTATGCTAGATATACCATCGTTCCATTAATAAAAATTCTGGAAGTCATTCAAGCATAGATGAGAGAATTCGACCTTTGAGTTTCCCACAGCTCCACATACAAGCTAGGAAGATAACATACAGCCCAAAAAATTAATACTCGTCCTCGTTGTGTCCATTGTCAATGATTTGTCCCCACATTCATTACATTATACTTTGCTACCAAATTACCAGTACGCAATCCCAAGCATGATGAAACTCGTTGAGAAATTGAAGGAGGTGTCCATACATTCAGACTAGGTTTTGCACCATAGTATGCATCACCCGCCTGTCATGGTTGGAAATTATTCAATGAAAATCTGGTTTTTAACCCCTTGCACAATCTCATCGGTGGTTCCTAAGTCAAGGGTCCTTTCAAACGAGGGTGATTAAAAGTGAGCACGCAATCAATAATTTATGTCTTTATGTTAAAATAAAATATGTGCATCTATCATTTAACATGCGCAATGAGGTAGTGGGAGTGACGGTGTTGTAGTGGGAGCTGTGGGAGTGATGGTAAGTTGAAATGCTTCGGGCACTAAAAAACTTTTTTGAAACTTCAAAGCTCTAAAATGCTACTGATACACATTCCATACACTGGATGACATAGTGTGTCCCTTGAAAACTAATTTTTTGGGACGGTTGTGGAGAAGCAGAAAATAAAATTTACATTTCCACAACCATACACAATAGAAGAGCAGAATTGATGGCTAGCAGGGCTATGGAGCAGCAAGAAGTAATTCATGGTTATTGTTTGATCCCACTTTCATTGTCATGAAAAAAACCCTCAAAGCTCTAGTTTGTTCTTTTCTCCTTGATTTCAACCTAAAACCCAAAGCCAAATTGTGGTTGTATCTACAGTGGATCCATGGCGCCCACTATACATTTAATTCTCCCCCTAAAATATCTTCTCCATCACCTTGGAATATCTCCATTACCACACTTCTACAATACTAGTGCAGAGTACTTACAACTTATCGAGGCAAAGGGCCTTACAGGGAGTAAAGATATCCATAATCTAATGTCTCAATATAACCCACTAAATATTTTTGAAATATTCAAGCATTACCATTTCTAGATCAAGTACCACTTGCATTGTATGAGTCCAAAAAGGATTAGGTCTCTTGAATACTCATGAATCCATGTCGATTCTGAATGCCAAACTCATTTCTTTAACAAATCTTGGGAGTGCCAACGCAGATGGGAGGGAGGAATTTTGTGGTAAATTAGAGCTAACTGTGGAGCTGCATCAGCATAATGTGTTGAGAGTGCCGAGAGGGTCGAGTAGTGTGGGATGAGCATCAAATAGTGTGGGAGAGGTGTTATTGCCAGATTGGTGGAGGAGGGAAAGATTAGCGTATTATCAGTGTGAGACAGTTAGGAGGGGCCGACGCACAGTAACGGAGCACATTAATGGATGTCGGATGGTATTAGAGGTGTTATCGCATGAGGAAGGAGTGAAGGGTATTAGAGCAGCAAAGGAATCCTAGAGCACTATGATGAGAGTGCACCGAAAATGGAGGAGGGGTGTAATGAGCTGACTGTAGGAGCAACCGGTCTTGAGAGAGGAAAATGATGGTATTGAGAGAGGACATCGAACAGTCATCATCGCATAAAATAATGAAGAGAAAGCGCTCAAGAGAAAGAGAATATTTCAGAAGGAGACTATACTAAAATTAGGAGTTACACATTTTATATTTCAAGACTGTAGATAGCGCAGAGACCAGCTATAGTTTAGCTAATTGGAGAAAGGCCAACAATCACCCACTTTGATACCATGTTTGAATCAGTAGTAGAATAGGAAAGAATAGACATCATAGGACAGATAAGCATGAGTTTTATTTATTAGTCACAATGATATACATTTATAGTACATTAGGTGTGACTCTTGGATTCCACATTCCAAGGTCTCTTGGACTCCCTATTCATTGTTCGCCTTCCACACTAACCATAGGAGGATTAGGTGTTCAACAATAATCATAATAAAATAATAATAAGAAAACCATTTTGAAGAGGGAAATGTTCATCCTACCCCCTCTCCACCTATGTGTCCAACATCTGGTCACCGCACAACCCATGTTCAGGTGGTGATGTGGGCATTGCCCACCCCACAATTATTTTGTTTATTTTGTTTTTTAATGTTATTTTAGTTATTTATTTTATATTTCTATTTTTATTTTAATATTATTTAAATTGAATGTGTGTGCTCTTTTTGTAGAAATTATACAACAAGCCTGTATATCATGGATTTAATCCAATCTAACAATTTGCTAAATTTAAATATTGAATCGCTTCTACAAAACAATTGTAGAATTAAAAACACAAACGCCAATCACATGAAGCAAAGAAGAATCAATCAAGCCACAACACAGATAATTTCCTAGGGAAATCTTGTTTCTTAAAGCCCCACCACCTTCTATTGTATATTCAACATGGAATCATGAAACAATTACATACAACTCTTATCACAAGAGCCCTCCTGTACTCAGCTAATTGTCTCACACTTTCATACATAAAACTGACCAATACTTAGCCAATTTATTGTTGCCAGATAACTTGCCTTTCTTGTGCACTCCCTCATGAATGAAATCCCTAAATAATAGGAATTTTGGCCCTCCTTGACTTACAAAGTATCATGGGCACTCCAATGGGTGTTTGGTTGCATGGGTGCAACCCAATAATCCTACAAATGATAGTCAACTTCCATTTCACCTAGATCTCAACTCACTGGATCTAACATGCATGCAACTGATAATAGTAAATCCTCAGTTGCATGTGAGATCACTGATTATGAATTAATTAATATTTAATTCACTTGATCTCTCACTAGTGTATCTAACAGTTACAACTAGCACAATTGAGTTTAACTCACTTAACTGAGTTAAATTGATTAAAACCTACATTAACTAATGCACCACTGCACTTCAAACTCTGTTACAACTAGAATTACTCTACATGTCTCACCAACTACCTATAACTCAAAATTCATGAGCTAATTGAGTTTATCACACTCAGTTAGCTATTACAAGCTATTTTGAGACTATATTACATTTTATTTTCCATCTTAATTAAGGTGTTAGCCCCCTTTGAATTTTTTTACAAGCAAACAGGGGGCTAAATTGTTTTTTGAGCCTTCAAGGAATGCATTTCCTCTGAAAACACATCATCCTTGAAGCCTCCCTGGGCCTTTTCCCTCTTATTTCATTCCCACTTAACCTCTGTCTCTTCACATTTCTCCCCTCTCTTAATTCCTTCCTAAATGCTCTAAATCATCTGCATTCCCCTTTAAACCTCACAAACACCCTTTCTTAGGCCAAGTAACCACTTTTCCTCTCTATCGTTTCCTCTTTTTGGCCTTAAAATGCACTGAAAACATGCCAAAAAACCCATATTCTTCATATATCAGGCTAGCCCCTTCGGCCCAGCCCCAAAACCACTTCCCCACATGACCCAGGCGCTAAAACCAAGTGTTAGCCCATAAAGCTCTTATCGCAATCGGATAAATGGTCGGGAACACATTCCTGTGTTAAAACAAAAAATCCGATGCGATGACGCTTTTGTTCTATTGGTCTCGGGAGTGCTCTCCACCATTAATTTCCCGTTAATCCAATGGTCATCGCAAGCCCCACCATGCCCGCATTCCCCCATTCACCCCTCCGATCACATATCAACCGTCGATCTGATCTGCAGATCGATGGCCCAAAAATCAGCCGCCCCGGTGCTCCCCGCAGTCAATCACTGTAACAAACTGGCAGTTTTGATCGCACTGCCTTTGGAAGGAAGGTTTTTTTCCTCATTTGATCGCAATCAATGTCACATATCGACACGTGGCTTTAAGCTATTATGAAAACCTGCCCTCCCCGAGCGTTAAAGGTCGACTACGGGCTCGGCACGATATCGACGCACGCCGTCCGATCTAAGGCTTGCTCATCGGATGGTGATCGCGCCCAAAAGAAGCTCGGGGGTTAAACAAAGGAAAATAGGACCCCTGGTCCACAATCAATTGCCTTGCAACCCTCCGACGTGATCATAGTCATTGATCTCCTCCTAAGATCTGACGGTCCGGAATGAATCGCCCTCTGCCCATGACCGGGTCCCACCATCAAACCCATTTCATATGTTTTACGTGCATTTCCTTTGTAGTTTGATTCAAAGGACCAAACCTTTTCTTTACATTAACATCATATCGCCCCACCTACATATTTAATCCCCACCGTTGATCATTGCCATCCCATCTAATCGAACGTTCCGCTCGCATTATTCCACCGAACCTCCATTTTACTACATTTTTCACCTGTTTTCCCAATGGCCACTGTTTCCACAGTCGCGCCACATGTCCTCCAAGACTCCATATCATTGCTTCCACCACCCATGGTTTTTATAATTAGTTTATTTCAGCATGCGAGGGGTTGTTACGGTGTCAGAAATCACTACAGTTCAATCGACTACTGCTTGTGGTTCTGAAATATAGAGAGGCCATCACAGCCGAGGCCAGTGTATCAACAGCAGGAATTAAAGGGGTTAAAGCCCGTAATTGAACACTTAACGCTTAATCCCACGTTTAGAGGACGAAGACAAAGTTTGAATACTAAGCACAAAAAAAAAGATATATCAGTGTCACCATCAGCAGAGCGTTCTTTCCCATGAAAGGACGTAGTGCCCATACTGTTTTCATTCTATACTGTGTTCCAAAGAAGATCTCCGCCCTGACAACAGTCCTTGTGCTACCAGAAGAATTGGTTACACAGTATGGTAGACCCTAGAATCATTGATTTTCTTTTTGTTTAATTCACCAGAGTACCACAATTACTACAGCCAAGAATACATCAAAGACATACCTGGAGTAAATTTCAGCCTGTCAAAGACCGCTCTTTCACCCAAAGAGTACTGAATATTGACGCATAGATATTAAAACAAAATGGGTCTCGAGCCCTTCTTCCTACTCTGTTTTATGCCTCATTTAGTGTTCCATCTACCTCCTCTACCTCTCTTTCTGATATAAAAAACTCATGAGAAAACATTGAAAGGGTTGTTGATCAGATATATGTGAACTATAAGTTGTTTCTCTTGAGACATAGTTCTCTGTGTAAAGTTGTAAGATAGGTTGAGGAAGATGTTTTCAGACTGAATATCAAGTTGTTGGAAATGTTGTACATGACTAGTGTTGCTCTTTAATATGACAAGCACATTTCTTTGGATCCTGATTTAAAGCGGCAGTGATGTTTTTCTATCTTTGTCCTTGTTTTCCCTTGTATTTCATTAAATTTCGTTTCTTCTGGCATGCATCAGAAATCTGGCATAAGATTTACCCTTGTTCGGTACCCTATGTTTCTACTCTCCCTACCTTCAATTTTTTCTGTTGTATGTGTTATCTGAGTACTGATTCAAGTTAATTTAACCAGTGTAGTGGCTAATATTTACTGCTAGTTGATGTATGAATTAATGAATTTGTTCTTAGATGTTCTTGTTAGGCTTTAATTGAATGAATTGGGATACTGGGAGTTTAGAACTCTGTCTCTATCTCACTAGGGTCCTTTTCAATTAATTGAACCTTTCTAAGTTCCCTTAAGCTGGATGCCGAAGCATTGAGAGTTCAAAGTCTCTCTCTGATCTGAGGTTTTCAACTTTGTGTTTAAATATTTAATTTTTCCTAGTCTAAAGAGTTAAGCTTTTAGGTTTTGGGATCACAGGTTGTCCAATGGCATGTCCTGTCCCTGGATCTGATTCCTGAAGGGTCACCTTGGAGGTTTCCTTGCTTTCACCTTCTCTCTTGCCATTTCACGCCACACTATCATATTTAAGATCTGATGCTTTAGATGACTAGCCCAAATGAAAGCCTGCATATTGAATAGCAAGTAAACCCTTTCCTGACTCCATCGCCCAATTATCTCGAGTGTTCTCTGAGTTATCTCTCCTTTGCCTAAAATCCTCTTTGCTCATCCTTGTCTTATATTTAACCTTTCTTTCTTGGCTCCCAACAACCAAACAAAAATCAAACAAACAAAACTGCGCCTTACAGCTAGCCTAAACCTTAAAATAGAGCTTCAAAGACATAAAACCTTTGCCTATATAGAGAGATCCCTCTCTAGACCCAGAAGGGCTAGATCCTGAGGTCTGAAAGTGGTTCTGTTGTTGTCTCATCTTTTGGTATTGCCAAACTTTCCAAAACATGGGAACCCCAACATAATGGTGACTCCACTGGGGAAAAGAGACCAATCAGCCTAGGTTTGGCATTAAATCACTGCGGTGGATAGTAAAATATTAAATCCTCCATGTGGCGACTCCACAACACCTAAATGATTAGAAGAATCCACTGGTGATGAGTAGGCCTACTAATTATCTTGGTTCACATAAGACTCCACTGGGAGACCAGAGTCCACAACAACATCAGCCATAACAGAAGTAACAAGCAGGGTTAAGCTTCTTTGTTGGAAAACAACATTATGGCTTCAAGAACCATTCACAAAAGAGCTTATCCTAACCCAAACCCACCTAAAATAGTTGACAACCCTGAGATCATCCTCAAGAAATCTCCTACACCTAAAAGACCAACTATTTCTAGTCATATCCATAGAGCTAACTCTGCACTGCAATACTTTACAGCTCTATCAGACCCACTTTCTAACCTAGACTCTCAAAACAGTTTACCTAGAACTAGGTCATTCAATGCTCTAGACTAGCCAGACCTTGAGCTTCTTGTTTCACCACCTCAAAGTGGTAAACACATCAGGGATAGAGAGACCCCCCCATCTACACCTCCTGATATTCACTTCATTCAAACATTGGGACTCAGTCATCCTAAATTAGCTCAACAGACTGTTGTTGGTCCAGGTATTCTTGTCATTTACATACCTGCTGCTCAAGCCAACCCCTTACCTCCTCAGAACATCATCATGGCAGCCTGGTATGCACCTCTGGTGTTACCCCAGCCTCTAGTGCCCTTACCCAATGATTTCCAATCAAATATCCCACATTTCACTGCAAAATATTCCACTACAGCTCAACACCATGTAGATAGGATGGAGGATTCCTTTGACTACATGGAGATAGACGATGAGATGGTCAAAATGAGAACCTTTGCCCAGAGCTTAGGAGGTGATGTGAAGAAATGGTTTAAGGGCCTACCTCCTAATAGTATCCAAGATCTACCCTCCTTATATCAGACCTTCATAAATAAATGGGAAATTAAGGCCAACCCTCTCCAAATCTTAGCAGAATACAAGAACCTGAAAATAAACGTAGGAGAGAGTGTCCATGACTATCCTACCAGGTTCAACAAAATTTACAACGCTCTTCCTCCACACATGAAACCTCCCCAAGGTATGGCTCTAGTGAAATATCCTGAAGGCTTTGATGCTGACATGGCTTACCATCTTCAGGAGAGAAATTACAACACATTGGAAGACAAGCAAAAAGGAGCAGTGAGTGTAGAGGCTAACCTGATTGGGAAGAAAGCCAGAATGAGGGCTGAGAAGAGGGTAACATATATATATGACACCGTAGCTTCCACATATGACCCCAATTATGACCGTCTATCTAAAAATGTGGAAAAGCTACAACAAATGATGGAAAAAATGGTTGTCACAGTTAGTAATCATAACAGAAACCAAAATCATAACCAGAACTAGAACTTTAGAAGGAACAATACCATTCCCAACAGATAAAGAGAATCAGATCAAAAATTTATACCCCCATTCCAAGAGAACTTCCTTGACGAGGATGAAGGGATTATAGAAGAGTCTGTGGAAAACATGATAAATATGTTTGGGACAAATAACTCAATTCTCAACTACTCCACAGAATCAGATCAACCCTCACCCTCATATTGGGATGAGGAAAGATTAGAATTTGAGGATTACAGGCTTGGATTTGAAAATGCCATCATGCAGGTCAGAGAACAGTATGGACTTAGAAGCAAAAAGAGCTTAGAAAATTCCAAATCCAAAGCTTCTGAGATTACCATTAAGAAAAGGCCTGAGAAAACTTCTAAAGCAAATGTTGAAAGTAACAAGTCAGCAACTAAAATTTCTAGGAAGGACAAAGGAAAGGACAACCAAATCATTGATATACAAGGTCAACCAACTAGTCGCACTAGCACTACAGTTAGTGCTCCTGATAAAATAGTCCCTAACACTGTACATAGTGATAATCTACACACTGATTCAGCCACTAAGATAGTGGCTAATAAAGCATATTTGAGTGTTAGAAAGAGTCAAACTCTCTTCAATTTGGAGAGTGAGATTGCAAAAATTAAAATCTCTGTCCCACTCTCTGAGCTAGCCACTCAGGATGTATATAAATTCCAAATTGTGAAAGCTTTAAACCTTGGGGAAAACAGTGATGCTTTCAATCTAAGTGATGATCAACCAGCTCTTCTGTTTGGTCCAAAAATAGAGGGGAAGTTTCAGGAAGGAGTGGTACCTCCTTTTTATATCAGTCTCAATATCCATGACAAGATCCTACACAACGCAATGCATGAATCTGGGGCATCACACAACTTAATTCCTAAGGTATTTATGGAGAAGTTAGGCCTAGCGATAACCCATCCCTATAAAGACCTCTATTCATTTGATTCTAGCAGGGTAAAGTGTCTTGGCCTGATTAAAGACCTATGTGTGAACTTAACCCAGATTCTAGCCAAATGTATGGTTATGGATGTTGTAGTGGAGGATGTGCCACCTAAGTATGGTATGCTATTGTCAAGGTCATGGGGAGCCAAGCTACAGGGTACAATGCAGATGGACGGGGCATATGCCACAATCCCAGTCTTTAGCCAGCTTAGGAGACTGTATAGAGAGGCATAAATGAAGTTCCTGGTCAGCAGCCCTGAGAAGCCTGAAAATTCACCTCTGTACTCTGTACATACAGATCTGGACTCCTTTATCCTTTGCAACGATGAACCCTTAGAAGAGCCAGAACCCGAAAACAGAGGTACGAATAATGAGGTAGCGCCCATATATTTCAACATAATGGCCACTCTAGACTCAGAAGAAAACGAGGTTGAGACTTGTGGACAGTGCACCAAAAACAAAACTCCGAGTAAACAAGAAACATGATGTAAACAACTGGCTAGTGACCCCTCACAAACTCATACACTACACGAAGAACGAAACCATCCACAGTCCAATGCAGACCCCGTAACACAACAGACCAGTGGGGCCCGCATTGGGGTGGGAAATGATGATAAGCCTAAGAATGAACCCTTATGGGAAATGAATTTCAATGGGTCGTGCACCAGGATAACTGCAGGAGCAGGAGTGTGGGTACATAACATAGAGAGTGACCATGCAGAGAGTCATGCCTTCAACCTGAACTTCAAATGTACAAATAATATCACAGCGTATGAGGCTCTTATCCTAGGCTTGAATCTATTGAAAAAATTAGGAGCCCGTAGGATAGTTGTATATGGAGACTCTGAGTTGACCATAAAACAAGTGAATGGTGAAAACACAACGAAACACCCTAGGCTGAGAGCATACATGAATGACGTTATGGATTTATTGAAGACCTTTGTGGAATATGAACTAGTGTTTATTCCTGGGAGTCGGAATGTAATTGCAAATGGATTAGCCTGTATAGCTAGTTCATATCACAAGCCTCCCAGTGACCAACAAATCATCATTCAGATGAAGTTCAGACCTGCAGTACTTGATAATGAGAAATATTGGCAGGTTTTTTAGGGAGATAAGCATATTGAGGATTTCCTGATAAGCAGGAACGAGTTTGAATTTTTCGATTCAGACTCTAAGTCCAATGATAGATGCCTAAGTGAAGATCCCTCAAATGAGGAAGAACCACCCTGTAACATAGAAATAAACACTTTAAATGAACATATTGGAAATCCAACCAAAGAATGTAAAAACGCAGATAATGAGGAAATAAAGATACTACAAGCAAAAGATAAAAGAATACCCCGAGGTCTAGCACCTTTAGAAGACCTTTTCAACTTCAATGATGTAGCGAAAATGCCCACTATAGAACACTCAGACTCTTATGTCGAGGAATGCAACATAGGCACTGAAGACAAACCCAAGATGATTAAACTAGCTAAGTCTTTACCCGCAGACATGAAAAAGAAATATATTGACTTATTCAAGGAATTCATTGATGTGTTTTCTTGGAGCTACGAGGACTTAAAGGCCTACAACACAAACATTATACAGCATAAAATACCTTTGAAAGAGAACCAGAAACCCTTCAGATAGAAACTTCATAGAATAAACCCAAAACAATTGCCTGCAGTAGAAAGGGAAATAAAGAAGATGTATGAGACAGGAATAATAGTTCTTGTGAGGTTCTCTGATTGGGTCTTAAACCTTGTAGCTGTGAGAAATAAAACAGGAGATATCAGACTGTGCATAGATTTCTGGAACCTTAACAGGGCCTCACTTAAGGACAACTACCTGTTACCAAAGATGGAACATATCCTACAAAGGGTAGTTGGCTCAAGGCGGATCTCCCTGTTAGACAGTATTTCGGGTTACAACCAAGTTCTAGTACTCCCAGAAGATCAACTCAAAACTGCTTTCACCACTCCATGGGGCACTTTTATGTACGTAAAGATGCCCTTTGGACTGATGAACGCTGGTGCAACCTTCCAACAAGCAATGGAAATAGAATTTTCGAAAGCGATAGGACACTTCATTGTCATCTACCTAGATGACATAACAGTCTACTCCAAGACTGATGAGGAACACCTAAGACATCTGAGAAGAGTTTTTGAAAAATGTAGGAGGTTTGATCTGTCATTAAATCCCAAAAAGACTGTATTTTGGGCTGCAAAAAGGTAAGCTTATCGGCCACATTATATCTGAGAAGGGAATTAAGATAGACCCACATAGGGTTGAGGGAATACTACAGATCACACACCCGAGAAATGTTAAATAGTTACAGTCCTTCATTGGGAAAATTAACTTTCTAAGGAGGCTTATTCCCAACTTAGCCGAACAACTCAGGAATATGACTAACATGCTGAAAAACGGTGTAGGAGTTAAGTGGACTGTAGAGGCTAAAAAATCTTTCGAATCAGTTAAACTCACACTCACCCAGGCTCCTGTCCTAATTAGCCCAGATTTCTCAAAGGATTTCCTGATATTTTCTTTTGCCTCCGAGCATACAGTGGCTGCAGTCCTACTACAAAAAAATCTAGAGGGGATGGAACAGCCTATTGCTTTCTTCAGCAAAGCTCTGAGGGATGCAGCCTTGAAATATAAGATAATGGAAAAGCAAGCCTATGCCTTGGTAAAGGCCTTGAAGGATTTTAGGGTGTATATACTGCATTCCCACACCATAGCCTACATGCCAAACATAGTGGTTAAAGACATCTTGTCCCAAGATCCGGATGGGAAGAGGGGAGAATGGATTGTTGTAATCTTAGAGTATGACCTTGAGATAAAACCCACAAAACTGATCAAGGGTCAGGGCCTAGCTCAACTAATGGCTGAATCAAATTCACAAGCCCTTGACATAAACATGATAGATGCCTTGGATGAGTAGGAAGGATTTCCTGACCCTACTGTGGAGTAGTAGTTTCAAAACTCTCCTTGGTATTATGATATCCTTTATGTGCTCACAAACCTCAATGCCCCTCTTGAACTATCAAAGACTAATGCTAGATTCCTAAAGCTAAAAGCCAGAAACTATTGCATACTGAATGAATGTTGATACTAGAAAAATAAAAATGGCCTATTGCTTAAATGTTTGCCTGAAACTGAAGTAGAGAGGATTAAACAGGAGTTCCATGCAGGAGAGTGTGGAGGCCACTTGAACTGGAAAGCCACTGCTAACAAAATACTCAAAGCCAGCTATTATTGGCCTACACTTTTTAGTGACATCCATAAAATGATAATTTCCTACATAAATGCCAGATCTTCGAGGGAAAAAGAAAGCTCCTCCCATTACCATTACAACCCATTTTTGTTGAGGGTCCCTTTTTGCAATGGGGCCTAGATTTCATTGGAGAAATACACCCTACTTCTTCTGCACAACACAGGTGGATCCTTATATCCACAGACTACTTCACTAAGTGGATAGAGGCCATACCTTCTAGGAATGCCAGAGATTCTGTCATCATTAAGTTCCTAGAAGACCACATCCTCTCTCAGTTTGGTTGTCCAAGGAAAATAATCACCGATAACGTTGCTTCTTTTGGATCCAAGAAAATGATTGATTTTTGTCACAGGTATCAAATAACACTCGGTCATTCAACTGCTTATTACCCACAAGGTAATGGGTTAGATGAATCATCAAACAAGAGCTTGGTGACCATTATCAAAAAACTTCTTGAAGAGAATAAGAAGTCATGGCATAACAAGTTAGTGCATGCTTTGTGGGTTGACAGGCTTACAATAAAGAAATCCATTGGCATGTCACCATATCAGCTTGTCTATGGAACAGAGGGAGTGTTTCATACCAGCCTTGGGGTACCAGTAATCAAACTTGTCCAAGAGATAAAGACAGAGGAAGACAGCATGGTGAGGAGGATAAACCAAACGATTCATCTTCAGCAAACGAGGGAAGAGGTCTATAACAGAGCTATGAAAGTTCAGGAAAATATAAATAAGTTGTTTGACAAGAGAACCAAAGCTTTTGACTTCAAAATTGGAGATAAGGTTCTGAAGTGGGACTCAAGGAGAGAAGACAAAGGAAATCATGGCAAGTTTGAAAGTTTCTGGCAGGGTCCATACATCATCCAGGCCACTGTTGGTCCAAATACCTCTTTTCTGCAAGATCTAGATAGTACAGATTTGTTTGGGGGTCCTGTCAATGGCAGGATGCTCAAACGTTACTACTGCTGATTTCCAATTTTCAATTTCCATTTCCATTGTAAATTCCAATGATGTGTTTTGTTTTCAAAGAAAAAGAGAGAATGTTTCAAAAAGAGAGAAAGAGAGGTTTAGACATGCTCAAAACATGAACCTCCAAAGTGCAAATATTGGCTCTAACATCATCAAAACCTTAGCCAAAAGAAGTGAAGAATCAGCTCTAACAAGCCCAAACCAGAGCTGAAATGAAGAAGAAAGTGACTCTAACAAGCTCAAAACTTGAGTCACAAAGAAAAGAAGGATGCTTCAAGGTTTCAGATTTCAAGCCTTCAAGATTTTGTTTTCATTTTTCTGCAATTTTTGTCCATGAGCAGCTGTCTTTAGGCCTTGGATATGCAGCAAACTAGACTGTCTAATCCTAGTTTGACTGTTTTGAATTTATGTTGTAGAATGTAGAGAAGAAATCTGCTGGACAGTTTAAACCCAATAGATATTAGATTAGGTAGAGAAACATATGAGGCCAATAGTTTAATTTGGTCTCATGGAGTAAAGAGGGTAGAAATAGAATAGGTTTATTTTCCTAATTGCAAAAAATTGATGATGGAAAGGGTCTGCTAGTCCAAATGCACTTTGAAGAAAAAATGATAGGACTATAGTCTGGGTAGGTAGTTGTTTGGGAGAAATTTTTTGCTGATTCGATGTCTTCATGATTTTTGGCAACTAATCCAAGAAAGAAAGTGGATGTGTCAAGTACCAGGCATCTGGCCTACCTTAAAGATTATTTTCTGAATTCTTGACTCCTTCAAGAAGAAGCCATGCCCATGTGGAGCCACTGTTAGCCCCCTATGAATTTTTTGACAAGAAAACAGGGGGCTAAATTGTTTTTTGAGCCTTCAAGGAATGCATTTCCTCTGAAAACACATCATCCTTGAAGCCTCCCTGGGCCTTTTCCCTCTTATTTCATTCCCACTTAACCTCTGTCTCTTCACCTTTCTCCCCTCTCTTAAATCCTTCCTAAATCCTCTAAATCATCTCCATTCCCCTTTAAACCTCACAAACACCCTTTGTTAGGCTAAGTAACCCCTTTTCCTCTCTATCGTTGCCTCTTTTTGGCCTTAAAATGCACTGAAAATAAGCCAAAAAACCCATATTCTTCATATATCAGGCTAGCCCCTTCGGCCCAGCCCCAAAACCACTTCCTCACATGACCCGAGCGCTAAAACAAAGCGCTAGCCCGTAAAGCGCTTATCACAATCGGATAAATGGGTGAGAGCACATTCCTGTGTTAAAACAAAAACTCCGATGTGATGACGCTTTTGTTCTATTGGTCTCGGGAGTGCTCTCTGCCATCGATTGTCTGTTAATCCAATGGTCATCGTAATCCCCATCGCACCTGCATTCTCCCGTTCACCCCTCCGATTACATATCAACTGCAAATCGATGGCCCACAAATCAACCGCCCCAGTGGTCCCCGCGATCAATCACTGTACAAAACCGGCGGTTTCGATCGCACCGCCTTTACAAGGAAGGCTATTTTCCTCATTTGATCACGATTAATGTCACAGTCCGACACGTGGCTTTAAGCTGTTTTGAAAACCCGCCCTCCCCAGGCTTTAAAGGTCGACTACGGGCCCGACGCGATATCGACGCATGCCCTCCGATCTGAGGCTGGCTCATCGGATGGTGATCATGCCCAAAAGAAGCTCGGGGGTTAAACTAAGGAAAACAGGACCCCTGGTCCACAATCAATCGCCTTGCGACCCTCCAATGCAATCGCAGTCGTTGATCTCCTCCTGAGATCCGAAGGTCCGGAATGAATCGCCCTCTGCCCATGACCGGGTCCCACCATCAAAACCATTTCATATGTTTTATGTGCATTTCCTTTGTATTAGCATCATATCGCCTCGCCTACATATTTAACCCCCACCGTTGATCATCGCCATCCCGTCTGATCAAACGTTCCGTGTGCATTTTTCCACCGAACATCCATTTTACTGCATTTTTCACCTGTTTTCCCAACAGCCACTATTTCCACAGTCGCGCCACCTGTCCTCCAGGCCTCCACAACATTGCTTCCGCCACCCCTGTTTTTTATAATTAGTTTATTTCACTGTGCAGGGTTGTTACAGGGTGATAAATCCACTCCGAGTTCCACAATCATAGCACACTATGGTTCTGAAATATAGAGAGGCCATCACAGCCGAGGCCAGTGTATCAACAGCAGGAATTAAAGGGGTTAAAGCCCGTAATTGAACACTTAACGCTTAATCCCACGTTTAGAGGACGAAGACAAAGTTTGAATACTAAGCACAAAAAAAAAGATATATCAGTGTCACCATCAGCAGAACGTTCTTTCCCATGAAAGGACGTAGTGCCCATACTGTTTTCATTCTATACTATGTTCCAGAGAAGATCTCCACCCTGACAACAGTCCTGGTGCTACCAGAAGCATTGGTTACACAGTATGGCAGACCCTAGAATCATTGATCTGCCTTTTGTTTAATTCACCAGAGTACCACAAGTACTGCAGCCGAGAATACATCAAAGACATACCTGGAGTAAATTTCAGCCTGTCAAAGACTGCTCTTTCACCCAAAGAGTACTAAAGATTGATGCATAGATATTAAAATGGAATGGGTCTCGAGCCCTTATTCCTACTCTGTTTTATGGCTCATTTAGTGTTTCATCTACCTCCTCTGCCTCTCTTTCTGATATAAAAAACTCATGAGAAAACATTGAAAGGGTTGTTGATAAGATATATGTGAACTGTAAGCTATTTCTCTTGAGACATAGTTCTCTGTGTAAAGTTGTAAGATAGGCCGAGGAAGATGTTTTCAGACTGAATATCAAGCTATTGGCAATGTTGTACATGACTGGTGTTTCGCTTTAATATGACAAGCACATTTCTTTGGATCCTGATTTAAAGCGGCGATGATGTTTTTATATTTTTCTCCTTGTTTTCCCTTGTAGTTCATTACATTTCATTTCTTATGGCACGCATCAGAAATATGGCATAGGATTTACCCTTGTTTGGTACCCTATGTTTCTGCTCTCCGTGCCTTCAATGTTTTCTGTTGTATGTGTTATCTGAGTACTGATTCAAGTTAATTTAACCAGTGTAGTGGCTAATATTTACTGCTAGCTAATGTATGAATTAATTAATCTGTTCTTAGATGTTCTTGTTAGGCTTTAATTGAATTAATTTGGATACTGTGAGTTTAGGACTCTGTCTCTGTCTCACTAGGGTCCTTTTTAATTAATTGAACCTTTCTAAGTTCCCTTAAGCTGGATGTCGAAGCATTGAGAGTTCAAAGTCTCTCTTTGATCTCAGGTTTTCACCTTTGTGTTTAAATCTTTAATGTTTCCTAGTCTGAAGGGTTAACCTTTTAGGTTTTGGGATCACAAGTTTTCCAATGGCATGTCCTATCCCTGGATCTAATTCCTGAAGGGTCACCTTGGAGGTTTCCTTTCTTTCACCTTCTCTCTTTCCATTTCACACCACACTATCATCTCTAAGATCCAATTCTTTAGATGACTAGCCCAACTGAAAGCCTGCATATTGAATAGAAAGTAAACCCTTTCCTGAGTCCATCGCCCAATGGTCTCGAGTGTTCTCTGAGTTATCTCTCCTTTGCCTAAAATCCTCTTTGCTCATCCTTGTCTTATATTGAACCTTTATTTCTTGGTTCCCAACCACCAAACAAAAATCAAAAAAACAAAACTGCACCTTACAACTAGCCTAAACCTTAAAACAGAGCTTCAAAGACATAAAACCTTTGCCTATATAGAGAGATCCCTCTCTAGACCTAGGAGGGCTAGATCCTAAGGTCTGAAAGTGGTTCTGATGTTGTCTCATCTTTTAGTATTGCCAAACTTGCCAAAACATGGGAACCCCAACATAAGGGATAACTAAAATAGACATGCACCAAATTTAGCCCTGTGGGCCCCACCCTAGTGTAGGTGCTTAATGCACTAAGCGTGGGTGCTGAAATTTTCTTGTTGAATTTCAACACTCCCTCTCAACAAGAAATGGATTATCCTTCACCCCGATTCAGCCTCTATGGTATTCGAATTTGCTCCTGGTGAGTGCATTCTTCATTATATCTGCATTCTAATCTTCCATGGGAATGTATTGAAGAAAAATTATTCTTATCTGCACACAATCTATGATATGAATGGTACTGGATATATGTGTGCTTGGACCTATCATGAAACATAGGATTAACGAGAGTTTAATGCAACTTTTATTATCACAATGTATCACTGTCAGATCCATTTGAGAACCAAATAAACCAACCAAGATATTTCTCCTCCAGATAGCCTCACATGTAGCTTGAATTGCTGCCATGTATTATTCTTCCACTGAGCTAATTTCCATAGATCGATGTTTCCTGTTGAACCAGGAAACTGTTGTTGATCCTATGTTGAAGATCCCTCCTAATGTTCTCTTTCTGTCTGATGGAATGCTCACCCAATCTGCATCCGTGAAGCCTTGAAGCTTCACTCCCTCTGTCCATATGTACCATAGACCATACTCAGATGTGCCCCTTAGGTATCTCAAGACATGCTTCCCCACCTTCCAAAATATCTTGGTAGGCTTAACCATAGCTTGACTTAGTTGGTTAACTATGTAGCAGATGTCTATTCTGGTGTTCACTAGATACATTAGTGAACCAACTAACTTCTTGTAGACAGTAGCATCCACTACCTCTCCATAAGTAGCATCATCTTTCCTCCAATTTCTTGGAAGAGGATTATCCATGGGTTTGCAGCTCTCCATGTGAAACTTACCCAGTATCTCCTCGGCATATTCTCCTTTGAGACACAAAAATTTCACTATCCCGCTGCCATATTTCCAAGCCAAAGAAATAATGGAGTCTCGTGTCATTCATTTTGAACTCCCTTGCAAGATGCTCCTTGCATGAGTGTATCAGATGCTCATCACCAATCGAAATTATATCATCAACATAAGGAAAAATTATCAATAGCTTACCCTCAGCCACAATCTGGTATACGTTTGCATCTGCTTCACTTTTTTATCCAGGGTGAATTTTTTATACCCTTAACCAAGACCTTTTACTTCAGCTGATAAATTAGAATTTCATTTAATGAAAGCGTTAATGAACATAAATGAACAACTGCATGTCGTAAAGAAGAGGAGCATAAATTTCAAGATCAACAATCATAAGAACACATCGTTTGATAATGGAGTTCATCCAGGAGGGACTACATCTCTCAGCCTCGGTGTCAAGATGGTGTATGTTGTTGCATTAAGTGTTGTGATGAAGAAGATGTACATGGATCATGTTTTATCTGTCATACAAGGAAAATTCCCTAACGCAGGAGTGGCTAGACCTATCTACGAGATGTTCCACTACCAGAACTCTCATTCACAAGAAGGACTCCTATCAGTATGAAAATGACTCACACATAATGACTATGAGTATCCCGCCGACATGGCAACAAATGGATCTAAAAAAACATACATGTGACAATGCGTGTCCTGCCAACATGGAAGCAAAGGGATATAAAACATAATACAAATCCATGACAAATAGTACATCAATAACAAAACAAAATCCCACGACTCATACAGCAATAGGGATCTGTACAGCAGAATGCATCTCAGGAACAAATAAGTACATTAAATCAACACATTATATACCTCACGTTGAAGATGAATGAAGACTGAGCTGCTCTACTACTGGATCTGAAATCACCATCACAATCGTGGTGTCGAAAGGTGTGAAATCAACTGCTCACTCGTTGAAACCTAACACCTGCAACTTCACTTCAAAAATTGACTGAAAAATATAAAGCTCAAATGGAAAATCTGAATGTGCCATCAAATTTGTGGCGTCGAATAATGAAAATTCGCCTATCCATTTTCTAAATTCTGATGAAGTGGAAATATGGGGCAAAAATGAATCTTTTTAGATTCCCCCTAGATTCCTCCAGGATGTTACTCCATAGATGGACTGGAAATCTGCAACTCAAAATGCAAATCCGACCTCGCCATTGTGTTCCCTGCAAAAAACCATGAAAAATGACTGTAAACTTGACTATATTCTGACATGGAGAAAATTACCTCCCTTGGAAAAATTTAAGGCTCATGGTTCTGCTCCCTATTTATGGGCCTGCTCATGGCTCTACCTGCATTGAAATTTGTGCCCACCTCAAAGTGCATGTGTGCTTTGCTCCTCCATGGCCCGGGTGCACTACTGAAATGAGCATTTACATCAATTTTATGGGGTGGAATTCCCCAAGAAGCACGATGGCATGTTGGTTAAAGATCCACGAATTGTGGGGAGGGGGTCGGGCAGTCAAACCACGCCCCCTCCAAAATATGTGCATTTTTATTTTATAACCCCAACATAAACATTTTTTTGTTTTAAAAATCCCAACAAATAAATATTTTAAAGGTTGTCGCATTTAATTGCAATGGCAAGTTATGGGGTACATTGGGGTTGGGCCTGCATTGGGTAGCCCACCCTTTAACTCTGTCGGCACTAGAGTAATAAGGGATGTTATAGTTTTACATTAGGACTACCACATGGAGACGGGTTAGCCATGTGGCTAGCGTGGGGTCGATACCCGCCGGTCAGTTGTCATGGTCAGGGGCAGGGTCTCTGGTCAACGGAACTGCGCCCCCGCAACCCCCCCCCCCCCCCCCCCAACCATATATATATGCAACGGTAAATGTGCAGTTGGTTGGCACAGTGGGATCGGGCAGGGATCATGGCATGCCAACCCATAATAATATATATATGTGTGTGTTTGTGTGTTATGCATTAGGGTGGCGAGGGTGGTGGTCCGCCACCCTTTTTTTAATATATATATATATATATATATATATATATATATATATATATATATATATATATATATATATATATATATATATATTGTATAAAACAAAATAGTTGTTTTCAAAAATTCTGAAAATGGGCATTAGTGGGAATTTTAAGTGTCCCGCAATTTCACTCGGAATCTGGCCGGAGCTGGCTCAAATTCGGTAGCCAAATTTCGGCGAAATTTCGCCTCCTTTAAGCCTACCGAGTCACCAAGTCAACCCAAAACTTTGACCGCTCCTAACTTCTCCATACGGACTCAGATTTGAGTGTCATCTGTGTCGTTGGAATTAGAAAGATAGGATCTTCAACCTAAACCTGGTTCAAGAGAAATCCAAACACTTTGATTTTTGAGCCCTCTTTGTCCTTTGTGTGTCCCTAGAGCCACCTGAATCAACCCTCCCCAATGAGGAGCTTTTGGTCCCCCAAAATCATTAACAATAATCTACAATTTTTGTGTACTATGTGTGCACTACAAGCATCTTGAATAGTCACCCTTCCTTCTCCTTCACCTACATCCTTTAGAGCCATAAGTGATGAACTGGCACCTGCACCCTCTGCAAACTTGTAGTACAATCCTCTACAAATACATGCTCAAATTGACCAACCATGACCCAAAACATTTCCCATACTTGCGACAAGTTTATAACATGTACTCAGTGGTCAAGTTTACATCAAGTGGAAATCACACCCCAGCTATCATAACAAGACAAGACATCATTGTTGCATTTCAAAGTGATGGCAAACACATCATCACTTTTACATGAAATAAATGCATCACACGTCTTATAAAACACAAGGCCAAAATATCATTGTTGCTTAAACAAGTGATGGAAAAACACATCATCACTTTTACAGTGTAACATGCAACAAATGATTTACAAAAATAAGGCCATGACAAGCTAACACCTCTACAAAAACAATCTAGAAAAATAATCTCTCACTTATCAAAGTGAATGGGTCATCCCCCTATGGGATATTTGCTTGTCAATCAACTCTTTCGACTAGTTCATGCACGTGCACTTTGTCTTTAAGGCGCTGCTCTGGATGGAGCCTCCAACACGTGGCTCTTTGATGGCCACTTCAGTCGCAATAAGTGCAAAAGGCCTTTCTCCTCAACCTTCTTAACCGAACTATTTTCCTGCTGTGGAGAAGGCTTTCCATGCCTCATCCTCCTTTGTGCTGCCATCCTTTTCCAACACTTAGAAAACACATGGTTATGTAAACCACAAAAATGGCACATTTTTCTATGCCATGATTTATGACCATGGTTATCAACATTCTTATAATCAAAATGCACTCTGGAATAATGAGATTTAGTATGCCTTCTCAACTGATATCTGGTGTAATCATGGTGATGGGAGCTTGCCTCAACTCTTTCACTGCAACATGCATTACCATGCAACGATGGTGAAGTTTCCCCATAATTCCTCTTCCCTTGAGAGTTCATCAATATCTTTTTTCCCTTAGTTTCCTTCGAACATCCTACTTCAAGGTACCCCAAACCTGCATAGCGAGGTCGCTACACAACCTCCAATGGTTGGGTTATGCCTTCACCACGAATGCCAAGTCCTCCTCCTTTGTACCCCATCTTCGTGAGGAATCTCATGTCGGTCCTTGTAATTGGTATGTCCACACTTCCAACCGAAATGATATCATGTGAAGAAACTGAAGAGAAATCAACATTGTTTACCTTAGCTGTCGATTTTGAGATAGGTGAAGAAGGCTTCTCTAAGCCTTCATTGCGCTTCGCTTCCTCTAAGGCCTCTATCCCGACTTGTAGCTGAAGTTGCAATCACTGCTTCTCCTCCTTCTCTTCCTCTAGGAGTGCTTCCAATGCATCATGATCTGCTTGAATTCTTTCGTTGTTAGGCTTCAATTAATTGAAGCTACAATCGATGTTTATCCTCCTTGTCCTCCTGTAGGAGGGTCTTCAATTCGACATTCTTTGTGGCTTGTTTTTCATAAGCCTTGTAAAACATGTATGCTTTCTTGGACACCCTGAGCATGGTCCCGTACATGTCCTTGACATTCTCCATGGATCAACTCAATGAAAATTCAACAGTTCATGCCTACAATCCAATCAATAAGAAGACTTGCTCTGACACCACTTGATCTAGGGTAAAATTTTGATACCTTTAACCAAGACCTTTTACTTCAGCTGATGAATTAGAATTGCATTTAATGAAAGTGTTAATGAACATAAATAAACAACTACATGTTGTAAAGAAGAGGAACATAAATGTCAAGATCAGCAATCATAAGAACACGTCGTTTGATAATGGAGTTCGTCCAGGAGGGACTACATCTTTGGTTCTCGGTGTCAAGATGTTGTAGGCCACTGCATTAAGTGTTGTAAAGAAGAAGATGTTAATGGATGGTGTTTTATATTTCGTACAAGGAAAATTCCCCCACGCGAGAGTGGCTAGACTTCTCTACGACATGTTCCACTACCAGAACTCTCATTCACAAGAAGGACTCCTATCACTATGAAAATGACTCACACATAATGACTATGAGTATCCCGCCAACATGGAAACAAAGGGATCTCAAACATAATACAAATCCATGAAAGACAGTACATCAGTAACAAAACAAGATCCCATGACTCATACATCAACAGGGATCAGTATAACACATTGCATCTCAGGGACAAAGAAGTACATGAAATAAACACATCATATACCTCACTCTAAAGATGACTGAAGAATGAGATGATCTACTGTTGGATCTAAAATCACCATCACAATCATGGCATCGAAAGGTGTGGAATCGATTGCTCACTCGCCAAAAGCTGACATCTACAACTTCACTTCAAAAAGTGACCGAAAAATATAAAGCTTAGATGGAAATTTTGAATGCGCCATCATATTCGTGGCGTCAAATAGTGAAAAATTGACTATCCATTTTCTGAATTCTGATGAAGTGGAAATCTGGGGCAAAAAGGAATCTTTTAGATTCCCCCTAGATTCCTCCAAGATGCTGCTCCATGGATGGACTGGAAATTTGCAACTCAAAAGGAGAATTTGACCTCGCCATTATGTTCCCTATGAAAAACCATGAAAAATGACTGTAAACTTGACTATATTCCTACATGGAGAAAAATTACCTCCCCAAGAAAATTTCAATGCTAATGGTTTCCCTCCCTGTTTTTGGGCCTGCTCATGGTTCCACCTGCATCGAAATCTATGCCCGCCTTGAACTTTGTGTGCGCTTTTCTCCTCCATGGCCTGAGCACACTGCTAAAATGAGTGTTTAAATAAAAAATTTTGGGGCAGACTTCCCTAAGAAGCCTAATGGCGCTAAAGATCCACGAATTGTGGGGAGGGGGTCGGGCGGTCAAACCCTACCCCCTCCAAACTGTGCACATTTTTTTTTTATAACCCCAACATAAACATTTTTTTTAAATCCCAACGAATAAACCTTTTAAAGGCCACTGCATTTAATTGCAATGGAAAGTTATGGGGTACGATGGGGTCAGGCACGCATTGGGCGACCCATCCTTTAACTGTGTAGGCACCTAATTAATATCGTATGTTATGTAGGTTTGCGACCGCCACATGCAAAGAAGCAACCATGTGGTCGTGGCGCACGTCGATACTTATTGGTCCTGTTGGGGTCTCTCCGATCAATGGAACTCCCCCACCGCCTGCGACCCCCCCCCCCCCCCCCACTATATATATATATATGAAATAGTAAATGTGTGGTTGGTTGGTACCGTGGTGTCCGACGGGGGTCATGGCCCACTGGTCCATATTAGTAATATATGTGTGTGTGTGTGTGTGTGTGTGTGTGTGTGTGTGTGTGTGTGTTATGCAGTGAGGTGGAGAGGGGTGGTGGCCCACCACCTTTTTTTTTAAGATATTTTTGTTTTGTATAAAAAAAAATATTTGTTTTAAAAAATTCCGAAAATGGGTGTTAATGGGCATTTTAAGTGTCCCACAATTTCACCCAAAATATTTTGGATGGATTTCGGCGAAATTCCGCCTCCTTTAATCCTGCCCAATCATTAAGTCAACCCAAAACTTTGACTACTCCTAACTTCTCCATACGGACTCGGATTTGAGTGTCGTATGCGTCGTTGGAATCAGAAAGACGATATATTCAACCTAAAATTAGTTCGATATCAATCTGAGAAATTTGATTTTTGAGCCCTCTCTGTCCTATGTGTGTCCCTAGAGCCACCTGGCTCACTTTTTGGTGAAGCTCAGTACGGTGAAATAGTTTTCTATCCGAGTGTACCAAGCACGTAGTGCTTGCATCAGCCCATACAATGCTTTCTTGAGTCGGCACACATGCGGCTCACTCTTGAAGATCTCGAAACCTTCAGGCTTCTCTATGTACACTTCTTCCTCAATGATCACATTGAGAAACACAGTTTTCACATCCATCTGATGAATGCGCCAACCCATCTGCATTGAGAGTGAACGTATGGATCTAATGGAAGAGTACCTTGCAACAGGTGCAAAATTATCATCATCGTCAATCCCCTCAATTTGTGAGAATCCCTAGGCCACAAATCTAGCCTTGTATTTCTCCACACTCCCATCAATAGCTTGTGTTACCTTGTATATCCATCTTGATCGAACCAATGATTTGTCGACCAATCTTGGGAAACCTCCCATGCATTTTTCTTGACAATGGAGTCATACTCCTCCACCATTGCATCAACCCAAGTTGGTTGCTACATTCCTTCCTGAAAGGAAGATGGTTCAGTCACAATACATTTTCTCATAAGAGCCATGTATCCAGTAAACCTGTCAGGAGACTGTCTTTGTCTGCACTGTGAAGTAAGGGCTCCTATATTCTCTCCTGCATCAAGTCTCAATCTATCAGCTTCTGTGGTGCGCCTTTTGCCATTTCTGATGGATGGCTCTGCATGAGTGTTTTCCTCCATTCCATGATCCTCCACATGTGGTTGCTCCACATCTTAAGGCTCATCCTTGGGAACCAAAAATTCCTCCTATGCATGCAAGTCCAGCTCCCTCTCAAGGGACAACCGCATGGCTTTCTCCTCATCAAATTTTAGATACCGTCGCACAGCATTCATTCTTCTATTTGGAAAATACACTCAATATTTGTGGGGTGTTTAAGTGTACCCCACAAAAATCTGAATTTCAGCTGTCAGTTCCAGCTTCTTCCTGGCGTCCTTGGTCACATACACATAAACAGATGAGCTAAAAATCTTAAGTGTGTGAAACATCAGGTTTCTTACCAGTGAAAGCCTCTTCAGGTGTACTCATGCCAAGTATCCTATGAGGACAACAGTTCTGCACAAATACCGCAGTTTTGCATTCTTTCGCCCACAAATGCATTAGTAGGCCTTGATCATGCAACATCACTCTTGCTGAACCCACGATCGTTCTGTTCTTTCTTTCTGCGACCCCATTCTGTTGTGGGTTATGAGGTGCTATCAGTTCTCTTCGAATACCTTCTTTGCTGCAGAAGTTCTTGAATTCTTTAGATATTTATTCTCCACCATTATCGCTCCTAAGAGCCTTCACTTTCTTCCCCAACTCTTTCTCCACTAGTGCTTTAAACTCAAGAAACTTAGAGAATGTCTCATCTTTCTTCTGCATGAAAAAGATCCAACACTTACAAGAAAATTCATCAACAAATATTACATAGTACTTATGTTTTGATGTTGAAGCAACAGAGAATGGTCCACACACGTCTGTATGAACTCTCTCAAGGATCCTCGAAGCTCGGTTCTCATTCTCATGAAAGGTGGCCTTTACATATTTTCCCATAGTACATTCCTTGCATGTGTCTGAGTGCGCAAGTGTACCCCTCGAAAGACCAATAGAAATCTACTACATGACTTAAATTCAAGGCTCCATGGTAAAGATGGCCCAATCTCCTGTGCCATAATTCACCCTCATCCCGGCTCACCACTTTGTCTGCCTTTCCCATCAATGCTACGAAACCTTCTACATCCATCTTTTAGAGATTGTTAACTTGAATCCATATCTTCTTGGTTTGTCCTGTTGTTTTGTGTCGTAGGAAATATTTTCCTTCACTAGAAATAACATCATAGCCTCTATCCTCCAAAATTGGAACTGAGACTAATTTTTTCTTCACATCTGGTATATGCATTACGTCCTTTAATTGAAAGGGTTTACGTGACTGCCTCTGGATGGTAATGGTACCAATCCTGGTAGCACTGTACTGCCCATCATCACCCTTTCAATATGCATCTGGAGATCCTTCTTTTTTAGGCTATTTAAAATCTCCTTGTCTCCCTTCATGTGAAAGGAGCCACTATCCAAATACCACACAAATCCCAATGCACTTGACACCATGCATGCGATTAGTGAGAAGTCAAGATAAAATTGCGAGGCCAAAGCCTCACCAGTTACAGATCCTCCAGTCTTCCTGTTCTTCTTCTTTTGTGGACAATTAGTAGCATAATGCTTATGCTCGTGACAGTGAAAACACTTCACCCTGGACATATCTCGCTTCTTGCCATCTTTGGACTCGAATTTGGAATGGAATTTATTCCCCTTCCCTTTCTTCGCATTGGCAGCCAAAGCAAAATATTCTTCATCTTCATTCTTAGATGAAGATCCATCTTTGGTGTTCCATCTGAACTGCTGCACAAAATCCGACCACAATCATTCCCAATCTGGTAGAATTTCCCTTCCATTGATAAAGTCACGATAACTGCGCCAACTTTTGGGAAGTCCTAGGAGATCCAAGCTCACCAAATCATCATCATCGATAGTTATACCAACTCTCCCCAGTTCATCCTGACATTGGACAAAATTTGTTAGATATTTTGGTATGGAGTCGCCTTTCTCCATCTTGATCTTCCTGAGTTTATATTTGAGCGCCAATTTCCTATGGTCGTTGTTGCTCTAAAATATATTCGTCAAAGCCTACCACATTGCATATGGTGTGGCATTCCCATGGAGGCTTGAGACAATGTGGTCTCGTACTCCCTCCAATAGGATCCTCCTTGCCTTTTCCAATTTCTTTTTCCATGCATCAAGATTTGTAGCATCTGTCACAACAGGTTTAGGAACATCATTGTCATTGAATTCCTTCAAGCCATTGTCTTCAAGTACTGTCTCCATCCCATCTTTCCAAGCAATATAGTTTGAGCTTCCCTCAAGTGCATGCTCCAACCTCAAGCCATTGATAGCCGTTTCGATCCCAAATCAACTGTTGCACCAAGAAAGTCTTTCTACAAATTTGAATTCTATCCAGTCACAAACCCATCTCCTCCTTCACAATTGTGATTTCCTGTGCTATGATACCATGTATAAATTATAAAACAAGCATGTATATCATGGATTCAATCTAATCTAACAATGTGCTAAAGTTAAATATTGAATCGCTTCTACAAATCAATTGCAGAATTAAAAACAAAATCGCCAATCACATGAAGCAAAGAAGAATCAATCAAGCCACAACACAAATAATTTCCTGGGGAAATCTTGCTACTCAAAGCCCCACTATATTCTATTTCATATTCAGCATGGAATCATGAAACAATTACATACAACTCTTATCAAAAGATCCCTCCTGTACTCAGTTCATTGTCTCACACTGTCATACATAAAACTAACCAATACTTAGCCAATTTACTGCCTCCAGACAGCTTGCCTTTCTTGTGCAATCCCTGATGAATGAAATCCCTAAATAATAGGAATTTTGGCCTTCCATGACTGCGCAAGTATCATGGGCACTCCAATGGGTGTTTGGTTGCATGGGTGCAACCCAATAATCCTACAACTGATTTTCAACTTCCCTTTCACCTAGATCTCAACTAGCTCTCCACTCGATCTGATATGCATGCAACTGATAATAGTAAATCCTCAGTTGCATGTGAGATCACTGATTGTGAATTAATTAATATTTAATTCACTTGATCTCTCACTATTGTATCTAACAGTTACATCTAGAACAATTGAGTTTAACTTACTTAACTAAGTTAAAATGATTACAACCTGCATTAACTAACACACCACTCCACTTCGAACTCTATTACAACTATAATTACTCTGCATGCCTCACTAACTACCTCTAACTTGAAATTCATGAGCTAGCTGAGTTTATCACACTCAGTTAACTATTACAAGTTATTTTGAGACTAGATTACATTTTATTGTCCATGTCTTAATTAAGGGATAACTAAAATAGACATGCACCAAATTTAGCCTTGTGGACCCCACCTTAGTGTAGGTGCTTTATGCACTAGGAGTGGGTACTGAAATTTTCTTGTTAAATTTCAACATTTTTATTAATGCATTTATATATATTTATATTCTCTTTTTTTAGTTTATTATTTCTTTTTTCTTTTTTCTTTTTTTTGCTTCATAAAATAGACCCTCTTAATTACTATATTTGACTAGTATTCACCAACCTAAATCCATCTTAAGTCATGATCTACCAAAGGTTAAGATGGATCAAATCTATTTTTACTCCAAAATATTCCAGAATTAAAATGGAACTAGACTATTTTAATTATTAATTATAATTAGTTTTACAAATAATTATTATTTTATTTTTTAATTATATTTTATTTGTTTTTATTTATATCTTATTTTTAAATTAAAATGCTTAATTAATAATTATAATTATTATTTATTTATTTCTTTTCTTTTCTTTTTAATATGTAATTTGGTGAACTCAAAGAACATATGACATTATGCATAGTTGTCACGATGCTTAAAAGTAAGGAAGTACATGAATTCCTTTGCTATTCAATGGACAATGTTGGCTTTAGATCGAATAGATCTAATGGCTAGTACTAGTTGGGGAATGGGTAACTAGTAATTTATGTCAAGTTGAAACCTAGTAGATGATGCTAGATTTTCATATCTGTTAACCAACCAGTTTTGACATTCACACATATCAATTATAATTAGAAATTTACCCTAAAGGTGCAAAGGTGCAACTAAGGTATACAAGATCAAGATTTTTGAAGATCATCTTGTCATTCACTTCAATGCAAGTATCATTCATTATTTCTATGAGTGGAGCAATATTGCTTCTCGATAAGAATATGTAGATGACAGATATCTAAAGCTATTCAAAGATGTTAGAAAGGGACATACAAATATCTCAACAGGTCTAGTTAGATTTTAACGGCCAATGAGCCAAACTAGGTGGCTATGAGGATTTAAGAAGGTGTTTTTAGTATTAAAAAAGATATCTTGTCAGTTCCTTGAGTACAATCCAATGTGAAAAGGAATGGGAACGACAACAGAGGAGATGAACTTGGAGTAGAGTGACGCTCTTCCAAAGGTGGAAATAGGGATGCTCTTAGAGAAAAAGGAAATCTAATTTCGTTAATATAATTTAGTTAATATTGTTAAGTTTATTCATGTGCTAGTTTTGAACTCAAGGTTCTTAGTATTGTAAATATGAAAACTATGATAATCTAAAAGTCCTTTTAGAAGGGAAGAAATGAAATTCAAGTGAAATGGATAACACATCTCACCTGTGGTGACTACATAATTTATTTATTTTGAAAAATGGATTATCTTCTACAGTAGAAATTCTTGAATGCACCAACTAATTTCTAGTTGGTGCCTGTGAAATCCCAAACACACCATGTGTTGTCTCACGATTGGGCTTGCCAATAAAACTTTCAATCTTTAGTAAAAACCAATAATTTAGAAAGAATAAAACTTTGATTCAGTTCAACTAAAAAAAATTAACATACTACCTCCATAATAAAATTCAGCCTGTCCACGTAATATTACATCATCTTTTCGATAGACCCTCTATAGATCTCATGTATTTATGTCTTCTGTGATCTTAACAAATAATCCAAGTGTGAAAGAAAATAAATAATAAGAGTGCTCAAAAATCCAATAACAAAGCTATATGCATAGCACGTAAACAATGACATAACACCAATAAGTCTCTTTTTGTCCCAAAATATGTTTGTGTGGATACCAGACTTCTGCCCTTGTTCCTTCTACCCTTGCTCTATCGTTTAAATTTTTCCATATTTTAAAATTCGTACTTCGTTGACTTGACCCAAAATATGTTTTTGCGGATCCCAAACTTCTACCGTTGTTCTACCTTTTAAATTTTTCCCATTTTAAAATTTGTACTTAGTTGAACTCTCCGTTTCGAGGTTGCACCTTTCTTACGGTAACCAAAGAGAGTTGGAAGCACCTGAAACCCATTTTCAACAAAGCCTGCAAGGACTAAAAAATTCTACCCATGGTTGTGAACTCGAAATTTGCATCTAATTGTAATCAGACGGGAACAATTACTCTATTTACTCACCGATGGCAATAACATATTGTGCCTAAAAAGGAGTTCTTCTGCTACATATAGGCTCAACCGTGTTTTAACGGATAAATATATAGATATAGAGCAAAATTGTCTATAGATATAGTTATGGTCTTCATTACTTGTAGGCAATAAACCTTAAGACAGAAAGTACATTATCAGTTTTCTTTTCCAAGCACTTCACGATTTACTATGCAAATTTGGCTCCCTCTAATGTGAATTATAAAGTGGAAGAGTCAGAGAATTTGATTGGCGAGAAGATGGGCAATATTGGGTATGCTTTCAATAGAACAGTTTGGAGAAAAACCCATTCTAAGGCAAGAGAGTTTTGTGTTTTTGATGATTACAAACTGGGATATCACAATGTGGGCACTAGTGTATCCTTCACTTCACACTCCAGTTTACACTTTGAGAGGGCTCAGGGATGAGCATACTGGAGATGAACCACAAAGGTAAGAAGCTCACTTTTGCTATACGGAAGGTTGATTCTGATATGCTCGAGTTTCTCAGCATTCCTGCAGATTATGAGGTCTTTTTCCTTCACGGAGGGCTTCAACATAGTTTTCTTGTTTGCCGCTCAGTTTTCTTGTTATAACTTATAATCAGAAATGACCTTATTGGCAATGCCCAACAGAGCACCCCAAAAAAAATGACGTTGAGAACAAAATTCACGCTGAGAAAAAGCCTTTGTACAACACGCCACCTTGCTTTGCAATTTATATGTGTGTCTTGCTGTTTGAGGACCTCCTTTCACAGCTAGGATTGAGTGAATAGAGGCAAGTTGGGAATTACTGCCAACACCGACTCTGCCTGCAAATATAAAATAAAAAAGATCGGGCATAGCTCTACAACTGGAGTGGCTCGGGGATGAGCATAATGGCGATGATTGGTTCACTTGCCCTTTCAATATCTGTTGTAAACTCACGTCGTCCAAATCGATTATATTAGCTTATCTAAAATGACATGACATGAGTGATTAGACATCTGAGCAAAAAAATATAGAGTAGTGTCCGACGAAGAAATTAGCCATGGGCAGAGAAGTAAAGATAAACTACAAAGGTACATAATTATTTGAGAAATTACAGTAAAATAAGCCTCGTCGTGGGCTGAAACCAGAGCAAGGTTATGAGATCTGAGCAAAAAATTATAGAATAGTGTCCGCTGAAGAAATTAGCTAGGGGCGGAATAGCAAAGATAGACTACAAAGGTACATGATTATTAGGGAAATCGCAGTAAAAGAAGCTTCGTCGTGGGCTGAAACCGGAGTAAGATTATGTGAGTAAATGATATTTTTTAAATTCAATTTGATAAAATTTCCATATCCATTATTTGGTCAACCGTTATGAGTAAACTGTAGATAGATGAATAAATAGGTTACATAGCAGAGAAATAAGTTCTCTGTAATCTATCGAGTATACACAGTGGAATAATTAGTCTCTATACCCTGACATAGGATCTGAAATATCTGACAATTTTGCGTGGGTTATTTATATACTATTTATCAATTTATACTATTTATTACTGTAAATCATCGTGAACTTACAAATTCAATTAGAAGAATTAGTATTATTATTAGTTTGTTTAATTTGAATATATTTAAATTTAAAATAAGTGTCTAGATTCATGTTATTTTTGTATCTACTAAGGGTCTAGAAGAATCAAATCTCTTGAAATGCTATACTTCAGAATTCAAGAACTAAGATGGATCTAATTTAATTAAAATACAAATATATAATAAATTTAAGTTTTCTCTTTAAATATAATGAGTTTTTATTAATATAGTTTTGTATTTAAATTATGTTGATACACATAAAATTTATTGAGAAAATGAGTATATAAAACAAATCACACTTTATGCCATGGAGGCTATGCACAGAGGCTTCACCTGGGGAGCAATACCATACCACGTGGGTTCTTATTGGGAGATATATATTGAGGAAGAATGACATAATATATTGGGGGACATATAGGGGGTAAAGGGTTTTTATATTGACAGGTATAAAAAATTGAGCTAAAAGTTAATGAAAAAATATAAAAGGGTATAAAAAATGTTAGTGAAAAAATGGATACCTACAATATCTAGTAAAAGTAGGGATTTCTTAAATTGGAAAGGCATATTGGGTTCATATTGGTAGGGGGTTAAATAATGTGACTTTTAGAAGTATTTTCCAATATGTAGTCAAATTAAGGGTATTGTTTAATATGCCACAAACGCACGTGATATGACCGAGGTTCATTGAGTGAATCCCGTGTGAGGCTATCAGGGACGCTAGGGTTTTTTGGTCTTCAGAGACACTTGGATGGCGCCATCGTTGGAAGCCATGACACTAGTATTCGTAGAGGAGGAGGATTCAAGCAAGTGGTTTCCATACGCTTCTTCCCACATGTTGACGGACAACGGTGGACTCATTCGTTGCAGACATTAAAGCGAGTTAAACGCTAACTTGTGCCTTCGACCAATGTCGCTCTCTTATGTCTAGGTCGTAGTCTTGCATGAAACCATGGATTTGTTACTATCTCAGTAGTTTGTGTGCCAAAGGGACCTCATTACAAAGGTTGTGATAGGGGTCTTTAGGATGAATGCAGGAAGATAGGTTGAAAGCATTCACTTGATATTTCAGAGACCACTTTGGGTTTGAACTTGAAATTGGACTCAGTGCAAGAGATAAATTACGGTTGTGATGAACATATGTGTGGGAGGCTTCTCTTCAAAGTTTTTGTCAAAATATTTGACCAAGCTCTTCACGAGTGGCGTGAGATTGCATGCCAATTATTTGACATAACTCCTCGACTACGCTTAGTTCCAAATTTGGGTGGAATATTTCGAGTTTCTTTCTTGTGATGGATCCCTTGTCTCGAGACCCTTAATCCATCCCATCCTGTGATGGATCCCTTGTCTCAAGACCCTGAATCCATCATGTCCAAGATTGGTTTTGGGGATTTTTCATTCTGAAAATTCCCAATCCTTGTCAAAAATTTATCCAGAAAATCCCTATGCTTCATGGTTAGTGAAGGGGTTTTTGTTTCATTTCTTGTGACGAGTGTTCATAACCAGACTAGTATCCCTGAGATTCCATTTTGAAGGGAGGTCATTAAGTTTGACTCGGGTTCTTACAGACTATGGCATAAAAAATGATGCCTCTATTTCCCTCAATGTATGCATGAGAGGAGGTGCTAGAGAAGGCGGTAAATCTTTAGCACCAAAAACCTTGTCATTCAAATATGCCCTTAAGCAGAAATATTGTTCCCAACCCTCTAAGGCTCCTTGAGGCCTAGGTTTTGTGTTGGAGCACTCAGTGGACACCCCAATGCTTCACATGATTTTTTTACTAAGATTAAGATAATTGATTATGAATGATGAGTTGTTATTTTTCATTTCAATAGTTTTTGGCCCATGTCTTCTTCCCTTTGGGCTTGCGTTCACCAGAACTGGACACATAACTTAGATCTAGTATTTTGTTCCAAAGGTTATTTTGTGGTTGCCTTCAAGGATCTTGAAGATAGGGAGAGAGTTTTTTACCAGGGGCCTTGGTTTTGGGGCCATGTAGGTCTTTCAAATCAACAATGGTTTTCAGATTTTAACTCCCATTCCATGAAGTCTCTCGCTACTTTGGTTTGGGTACGACTCACAAACTTACCCCTCCAGTGGATCGAGGCAAACTTCCTCTAAGCTATTGGAACCTCAATTGGATGGTTTGTCAAAATAGGCAATAAAATATTAGTTAATCGGTTCATCTCATATGTCCACATTTATTTTTAACTAGATTTAAGTGAAGGACTACTAGATAAAATCATTATAAAATGGGATGGAAATGAATATCTTCAACCCTTGGATTAAAATAACACTTCCTTCAAGTGCAGAATTTGTGAGCAGCCCAAAAAACTTCATAATACATACCCAACCTCAAAAGGGTTGTGCTACTCCTAGGAGCCAAGAAAACCCATTCACAGATGGTGAGATCAGATGACAACAACAAGTTTCAATAACATGACAAACCATTAGGAAAACTACTCTCAGGAACACAAGTCAGCCTCAGATACCTCACCCTATTAATATCGACTACAGACCCATGTGGATTCCCCACATGAGTCCCCTACAAGGATATTGGAAGAATATCAACATTAAGGATTCCTACAATTAGTAGGGAGAAGCACTCCCATGAGCCATACCATTTAAATAGTGATAAAGATATGGTGAGCTCTATGGAGCTGGAAGAGATGAAGTTTTCTCTAAAAAATTAGGACATAAGGGATAACTCTATAGGTTGAGTAGATGTACGTAGGAGAAAGGGGAAAAAAGAAAATCTCAAAACAATTGTGGCGTGTAATATCCTTAAACTATTTGACTTCTTGATAATATATATATATATATATATATAATCATTTAATAAAAAAAAACATATTAGATCATGTGAGCCTCAAAATTTTGAAAGAAATTATAATAAAATAGTGCTATAATGTAATTTGATTTTATTGTAGTTGTTATTGAGGATATTCAATGTTATATTGACCTTTTATTCGTCCTCATGATATTGTTGTTTGTGCTTCTTCCCATCCTGTTAGTGATATCCCATTCCTAAATGCATGCACATAAGGTTTGTCAAAGTCTCCAATATAAGCATCATTGGTAAATTTTTTTATTGGAGCTAAATTGCTTCTTGATAAGAATATGTAGATGACAAATATCTAAATCTAATTAAAGACCTTAGTAAAGCACATACAAATCTTTGAGAAGTACTTGAGGTCTTAGAGAAATATTGTTCTTGGGAGTGACTATTCATCCCAACAAAGTGCAAAGCCTCATTTTTGTGTGCCTCCCTCCTATTAAAATATGACACGTCAGGTGGGGTGAGTCAACAATGTTCACCATATCTACCATAGTCACAATTATTTATTTATTTTTATAATATAAATATTTAAAATTGCTAAATAAATTTTAATAATAATATAATTACACAAAACATAAATCCTTATCCTATAAAACCAAAGAATTAAAAATAAAAAATTGAAATAATTTTACAAATATCAAAATATTAAAATTACCAACATGTTTATCTTGTGAGTAAAAATCTGCGTGTAAATAGAAATTAAAAAAACAAAATTATGACTATGAATGCAATCTCTAATATCCTAATATAGCTGAACCAAGAACGATTGAACTTTGATCCCCACTTAATTCTTCCCGATTGAAATTGAATTCTATTAGATTTTCTTCTTAATGCCTTTTGAAACTAACATAATTCTCCCCTCCATTTGTAATAGGATTTTCATTTAGACAAAGAGACAAAGATATTTGATCACGAATGGGATCAATCTTGTTAAGCAGGGGAATGACAAAAAAACCTCTTCCAGGGAATTTTCTATATTGCAATCGAGGACGTTGAAAGATCGGATATGGATGATTTAAAGCTGGAATTCGAATAGAAATTTACCAAATATGTTTCAAAACTAATGAAAAAATTCTCTCAAAAATGTATGGTGGAAGGGTTGAAATACTGGCAATGCGGCTTTATAATCGACCTGACTACCATAATAGCTTAAGGGATATAACAATGGTGGAAGAGATGAATTGATGTTATCACGATGGTACTGTTTTCTTGAATAATGTGAAGCTAATGATCTCTCAGATTGCAGCAAAAGGCTGGACGTCAGTAGACGATAAACATGTAAACCTCAGGGTGGACATATTAAGGAGAAATCTGAAGTCTGTTATAGATAGATGATAGTCTCTACGCCACAGCAGAAATCTAAATACTAGTTAATTTGGATACGCAAGAAGAAGTTTTGGATTTTGCCGTAGTAGTTGAGGATATCATGTCTGATTCCTTCGATAGTGGCTTAGAATTAGCACCTTCACTAGAACCAACAACAGAAGATATCAGATGCATTTTATCTGAGCTGGGGTCAAGATTAGAAAGTGTTGTGCCAAGAAAAGATACTGATGGTGAATACTGGAACTCTTTTTTCGAATGGTTTTTTTGGTGCATTGGCCGATTGAAGACGAAAGCGAGTTGAAGAGTGAGTGATGTCAAACACAATGGACTTTTTTTAGTGTTGATGTGGTGCATAAATTACAATTAGAGGCTGTTGTTGGTATTGTATAAATGAAGCTAATAACAATGTGTTGCTCCCCATGGACCCCTATTGATGGGACCGTTGTTTGAGGCGATTCCAGTGAGAGTGGCGTACCAGGGTGTGCACAGCTCCTACTTCAAAGAGGTGACATTTCAAACCTTCTAGAGGTGTGACGCCTTTCTATATGAAGGAGGTCTGGAGTCAGCGGACTGCCTTTGCCGGGTGGTAAAAATATGTTGTATAGAAGAGTCCGTGTGATTCGGTGAATTTACTCAACCAAAACTCATCATAGAAAAACTGAGCCAAAACTCATCATAGAAAAACTGAGGTATAAAAATATTGTATTCATCAGGTTATGTAGTAATAGTTTCTGGCCAAGTTTTATGGGTTTATTTTGGAAAAGAAGCTTAGCTTTTGGCTTGAAAAGTTTGGAGAAAGAGCTAAAGGACAGCTGGTTTTAGGAGACATCACTCGACTATTGACCATCTGGTCACTCTTAGAATCATTGTGAAGGAATGTCGCAATATTAAATTTGATTTCTTGTGTTGCTTTGTGGACTTTAGAAAGGCTTTGACATTGTCTCTAGAGATAAACTTTGGGATAGATTTAAAGAGATCATCGTCGCTCTGAGCTGAGGATTGTTGCGATTCGTCTCTACAAGACCGTCACTGTCAAGCTTAAGACCAACGAGGGGTGGTCTAAAGGAATTAATTGTAATACTGGAGTTAAGCAAGGGTGTTCCCTATCCCCTACTCTTTTTGGCATATACATCGATAAGCTAGAGGAGTGTTTGGAATTAGCGGAGTTCAAGGACACCGAGCTTGTTGGTGTTCTCATTACTCTTCTCCTCTATGCCAATGATACTTTTTGCAAAAAGTCATGATGACCTTAACAAGCAGCTCCAAATTCTTCATGACCACTGATCCAAGATGGGTATGACAGTTAATACCAACAAGACTAATGTCATGATCATCAAATCCAAAAATATCACCCATGGTAGTTTTGTGTATAATAACCAATGCTTAGAGCAGGGTTCTTCTTATAAGTCTTTGAGCATTGACTTCCCTCATCATCTCAACTAGAATTATAGCATCGAGAATTGGGGGTTGGAAAGCTTATTATGACCTTGAAAACAATTGTAAGTGAGTCGATCTTTACATTTGGAGTAAAAAGAGGTTTTTCTTTGAGACCCTTGTCACCCTTGTTGTCTTATACGGATGTGAAGTTTGGGGTTGTAGTACATCCACAAAATCGTGGAGGAAGATTGAGATTATTGAAAAGCAATTCATAACCTACAACCTTAAGATCAAGGGAAATGCTCCCTACCCTATCTTCTTGATCGAATCTGGTTTGTCCCCCATTGAAAGTATGACTATGTTTAGATATCTAATGTATAAGAAGAAGCTTGACAACATGGAATAAAAAAGGCTCCCTAAAATTTCTTCTAAGTGTAGTCAAAACCCTCACCTTCGCCTCAAGCCCGGGTGGCATAAGCATGCCCAGTCCTCGCTCAACCGTTGGGGAATTAAGGAGGAGATCAGTATGGGAAGCAAATATAATATCGAAAATACTATTACCTCCAATTTTAAGGACAAGCTGTGGGAAAATAAGGAGCTGGAGTGTAAAATGAAACTAAGATACTATAAGGAAGTGATCAACTCCACCCTTGATAATCATAATTATCTCTGTGTTGTCCAGCAATATGAAAAAATGAACATCGCTAAGATAAGAACTAATTCCCATGAGATTCGGAGTGAGACAGGGCAGTGGTCTATTTCCAAGAGCCCTTGAAACAATAGAACCTATCATATTTGTGATTCTAAGCAGGTGGAAGATGACAAGAACTTCCTTTTAGACTGTCTGACTCTTACTCACATTCGCTCTCAATTCTCTACCATCCGCCACACTTCCAATCTTCTTGATTTATTAAGCCAACCCACCTATAGCGATTTTGGAGCACTTATTTCCCTTCTCTTTAACCATAGAAACAAGATTTTGAAGAATTAAACTTAGATTTATTCTCCTCTTAAAAACTACCACATTGGTCTTAACATACAATAACCATTATCATCATGGTTAAATTGTTTAGGAATACATTTGCATTTTTTAATATACATTAATGTTAAATAAAAAAAGATATGTTATTTATAAATTATGGTTTCTTGATATTTTAATTTTTTTATTATATCATCAAGAATTAAAATGAAAGTTTATCAATTAATTTTATTTAATTATTAAAATTTTTGAATTAAAAACAAATTATTTAATCTATAAAATATTTATTTAAACACTGAAAATTATGTTATTCTCAAATACATAATTATATTTTGTTTTCATTTTTTTTGGATTAAAAAACATAAATTCTGTGTTATATGACATATGTCATTTGTTTATTATTACTATTTCTCTTTCTATTTTAAATATATTTCTTGAAGTTTATACGTCTTCTGACGTTTCTTGCTCAGTACCATTTCCTCAAGTTTTGCGGAAATTAACTCATATAAACGTTGTTTTTGAAACATTTGATTTGATATTTTTAAATAGCCACTTTCTCCTAAGTCAGGTTTATTCTAAATAGTAATGTTTTATTACTAAAGGTTCTTTAATTTCAAAACATGATAACCTTTAATTTCAAAACATGATAAATTTGTTTGAAGTTAATATTTTAAAAGATTAATTTAATTATTAATAATTATTAAATAAATAATAAAAATTTAATTTTTTAAAATATTTTAGAATATTTATAATAATACAAACCAATTAAAATTAAGATTAATGTTTAAAATAATTTTAAACCATTTATTTTTATTACAAATTGTTAAAGCTAAAATGACCAAACATCTTTTATCTGTGCAATAATTTTTATTATATGTTTTTAAACCTAAAATGACCAAAAAAATACTCTTGCAATTATACGTTTTTATTATAAAAATTTGAAAAAATTATTCTCTTTAGGTAACACCAGCTTTAAATTGTGCCATTACACCTTTTTTTTTTTGTTATTATTTGGTTCTCTTCATACTATTTAAAACTACGAATAACTAAATCACTTTTAATAATAGGTTGAGAGTCACTTCTTTTGCTTTCTTGATTATTTTCATAGTCCTTTTTCTTTTATAAAAAAGAGGGTTTATTTTTGGGTTCAAGTACCTTAAAGGGAGCTACCCGATAACAATGATTACAAATGCCGCATTGATAGTGGGTCTATAAGTACTTTAAATTTGAAAGTGCCCTCACATATAGGAATCGAAGAATACCAATAAAATACTATTTCTCTTTACTTTTACTTAAATATAACAGGAAGGTAATATATTAAAACTAATATTATTATCGAAGAAATCCATTTTTGTTCACTTTTACCATAAGGTTATGTAAGATTTTAATACAATAAATTTTACATATTTTATAAATACTCCATATTTAGTCATAGTTAACAAGAGAACTTTAAGGATAACAACCTTTTGAATATCTATTATGCTTTTCTTAATGAGTTCTCACTTTAATTAATTAATACTAACTACTAGGTCTTATTTAATAATAAAGAATATAGTGAATTTAGTCCTCCTTACATTTAATGAACTCCATTACTATTATTCTACCATGATCACTTTAACCCACTATTATATCACTATGGATGATTTCGACATTCCATGACCTTTAGAATAGGATTTCTCTCAATGTTTGTTGTGAGGAGGCACAACCATAAACTAGAGACCATTCAATGAGTATTGCCACAAGAAGAATTAAGGTTCCATGTACAAGTGCTAGCCACCAAGCTAAAATAGTCTAACAAAATCCACCATAAACCTAAAGGTCCTATTTATAAATGCTAAGCATCATGTTGAAGTAGCTAGTTTCTTGCGCTCAAGTTCCAACTATAATATTGAATTAATATAAAGAGCTCATACATAGACTTGGGTCCCAAGTATAAGAGTTCATGGTGACTCTCCATTTGATGTACTTAAGACCAATACAAGGTAGTGAATCGTTCTCCAAATACCTACAAGATTATGTGGATCCAATTATATAGATTCAACCATATGAAAATAGTTTTTCTACATAAATGCAAAAGGTTCGATGTGGATCTACAAAGAACACTAATTCCAAACAATAGAAAATTTAATAATTAGTAGTCATAACGGGCTCTTGAATTCCATCCATGGTGATTTCCACAAAATGTAGAGTAATTTCATGAAATGAAAGGCAAACATAGTTTTAATCTTCATAGTGACACCTATTCTTGTTCAAGTCATCACAAGAATCCTATAATAACTTTCTCAAGAACACTCTTCACTAAAAGAACATGTGGGGAAAATAATATAGTTCTCCTCAAATTTATCTAGTATCTTTACCAAATTTTGGTATCCCATAGATAGATTTTAGAGTATTTTTTCCACCAATATTCATTCCTCCTATGGCTTGTTCCACCATATTTCATTCTTCACTTCCATCACTATTTGAGAGTATAAATTTAGGAGAGCTATCATGAACTTGCTATTTATTAGAAGCATGCCACGTAATATGTCAAATCAAAGCCCAACAAGTCCTCTTTATAATGGCATTGGTTATTGATGAGAAACATATTAAATGATATATCTTCTACCGTCCACATGATTTTCATGGAAAAACAATAATAATATTTGATTTTAAATTAACGATATTTTTACATCTCAAAATCTAATCTAAATGATTTTTTTTAACTATATCTTATATATATATATATATATATATTTTAAATTCAAATAAATAATTTGGTTTTCATATTATTCTCATACAACTATATGAATTGATCTTAGTGTCATAGTCCTTTTCTTTCTTTGGAAAATAGGAAAATATATTTTTTTAATCTTTTTGGTCAAATAAAGGGTTCTCATACCAATTATTAATTGCCTAAGGTTTGCATTTTTTTACTAACAATATCTAAACACACCATAGAAAACCCCATCTACTTGATTACCTAAAATTTCTTTTAAGATAGACTAATACCTTACAATTGACTATTTTTTGGAATGAATTTTCTTTTGCTCATTTATGTCTTAAGGTTGGGTGATCTCTTAATGAGCTAAGCTCCAAATACAATAAATCTCATTTCTCTCGTAAGGAGTATCCATCCATATTTCTAAATAAAAAAAGAAACCTAATAATAACAACATTCTAACTACCTAGAAGACCTCTTCTAATGAGGCCCCATTACATTTATTCAATATCAACCATTTATGAACCTCTCAGCCAATTGCTTTTATTCACTGTTAACTATTTAGTAATAAGAAGCATAGTTTACCTAATCTTTCTTACATGGAATAAAATCCATTATTATTATTTTATTCAAAGATTTCTCAGAATTATTATATTAAAAAAGTGTATTAAAAATTTATTTAATCTTTTAATTTTAAATCACAATTTTAAAAATATTGTCAAGTATCGCTAGCAAAACCAGTTGAGGATGGGCATTGCTAACAAGGTGACCCAGGATCAAACCTCACGGGGGGTGGTTGTGCCCTGTGCTAGGGGAGGATACATGCTAAAAATTCCAATCAGCTAAAGGGCTTGTGCGGCCGAGGTCGGGTGTGACCCTCGGTGACTTTGAAGGCTTAGATGCCCCGAGGTCGCAACTCCTCAAGCTATAGGTCATGTTTGGAGGATCATAGACAACTTGACAGACAAAGAAAAAAAAATTAAAATTTATATCTAATTTTCTATTTATTCATTTTATTATTTATGAATATGCTTCTTTTTCTTCTCACGAACATTATTTAAAATTATATTATTATATATCTATGAGAGAAACTTGGTTAAAAAGTGAAAATAACATATTTTTTTAATTGCCCTAAAGGTTAGAGATGTTATAATGTTTAACATTTTCATTAGTTCAAATTAAAAATAAAAATAAAAATAAAATAAAATGGTTTTGGTTTTTCCCATGGTATTCTTCTCTAATGTAGCCTATTTTTCCCATGGTATTCTTAACCCATGAGTTTCCCATCACATTCTTATTTAATGTCTAATAAATAAACCAACCTAGATACTTCTTAACTCCAAATCTACCAAGCACCCATAGGGATGAAATATCTTTTCACTCTAAAATAAATTTTCACATCGGGAGATTTGATCCCTCTTGTTGCTTGTTAGATCTTGAGTTAAGATGGATCTAGGCTAGAGTAGGAGAAGAAAAAAATTATTTTCACTCTAAAAGAAATTTGCACCTCAAGAGATTTGATCCCTCTTGTTTCTTTCTATGTATTGACTTAAGATGGATCAAGGCTAGAGTAGGAGAAGACAAACCATATAGTAGGTAGAGTAGGAGAATGAATTAAATACATTGAGCGAACAATATTTGAATAATTTTTTTTTTGTGAAAAGGTCCTAAAAGTCAAGTTCTCCTCGAAAATAGTATGTTTCTTGATATAAATGTTTTTTTTTGTTGTTTTTAATTAATCTAAAGTTAACAATTTCAAATAATATGTAATATTAGATTATTAGCCCACAAGGTGTAGAGAAGATGGTGACAAGGTGTTATGTAATATTCCCAAATGGGAAAAGGAGGAATATATTGCGAAATGCTGGAATAACAGTGTAAGACATCATTTAAAAGCATGAGACCAATATGGAGCTTATTTATACATCATAATAGCAGAAAATATGTATATAATAATTGGCCACAAAGCATAAATCAAGATACAATAAGCCTCCAATGAATAAACCCCCCTATAAGAGGTGCTGCTACTATATCAAAATGTCGGAGACACTGCTATAGTGCAGTTTTAAAAGATATCCTACAAAAAATGAGTACACAAAATATAAATGGCTGATATATGCCAAAATAGATATAAAAATGAAGATCTTGGCTCTATATAACCTCTAGAAAAGAACCCAAAAAGGTCTCCAAGGAAAACACCAAATAATACAATATGAGCTGTAGCCCTATGGCTATAAGTATGCTACAAAAAATGACTGAAGAGAAAATGGTTGAAGCTGATATAAGAGTAAATGTGAACTCCTCCAATAAATCCTCCAGATGAAAGGTTGGCCCTTCCACTGAAAAAATCACCTCCCAAATCACCTACTGCAAACACCCCTACAACTCCTCCCTAAAATAATGCAGATCCAAACTGATATTGCGTTTTAGGGGATAAAAACACTACGACCTGATGCCAAATATATCAGCAATGCTCCAGGGACTTCTTTACTAGCCTCCCAAGTGAAAGGAAACTCCCTCTAATGAGATTCAGCTCAGAAATCTCCCAAATCAAACCTCCACAACTACTGCCCTGCAACACAAACACAAACCCTCAACAGGAAATGCGATGTACATTAAGAATGAAGCCTTGGCCAAATTCCTGATAGTGGAATGTAGTGCAAACTCTTCCAAGAGGCCTCTCAAGGAAAGAGGTGGGACTCCTATTCAGGAACACCTTGTGCGAAATAGCACTTCCAATCTTAGCTAAATAGCCAAAGAAAGCTATATGTCTAAACAAACCATATATAAAAACATAAACATATCATAAAATTCCTAATATGGTTGCCATCCTCTTCCTTATATAAGAAATGAGCTTCCTAAACCTAAGCCATATTCATTTATGACACTACTTCCATGCAATGAGTCTCCATCTAAAATTGCGTTGTCCCTCATTGAATGCCACTACTCCATGACAACGATGTTGAGGTCAAAGTTGACCCATTCAAGGTGTTCCAGCACCTTTCCACACACAAGGGTGATGAAATAAGATGCCAAGATGTCCTCCTTTCACATTAACATTGGTTTTATTCAGATTAAGGAGGTTTATGGATCTCCATTATCCTCTTATTCCTTAAACAAGAAAGCAAAAACAAAGATTAATATTCCAACTAGCTCATTGCTAATTGGGAATATTACAGTCCTCCCCTTGCAAATTTTTCTTGTCCTGAAGCAACTAACAAGGTGAGTGCTGCAACTCTTCACCTCCATCATTGGTGACACCTCCATGTAATAATATTCCCTCATAATCTAAGTGCCTCCCAATCCATCCCTCCATGAAATGTCCTCATGAGATGAAAATGACTCATCCCACAAGGAAGCAATAGATCCAATGAAACAATCATGGTTTGCCCAATGTCCTCCCTGAAACATGTAGCATGGAGAATCTCTCTCCCAAAGGGCATGTGCAATCCTCCCATCCTCCCTCCAATCATTCCCATAAAAATAATAAGTACATCATCAATGTATGGGATCAAAACCAAGTACATATAAACAGAAATATGAAAAATTGGAGGTGGGTCATAGTACCACATGTGGAACCAACGCAGTAAATCTCCTAACTGCATAAGATAGTGATATGGTAAGTGGTTCCCCCACCAATTACTTGTTGCCCAAGTTTTCTCACAAGTTCTGAAAAGGTGAGAAATGTTTGGTTCTTCTGGAATGCACCCGGAATGATAAATCATCTCCCTATACCCCCCTAGGGAGTGGCCATGCTCAAAAATGTTTATGGCCCAAATTTGGTCATGAAGTTTATATGGAAGAATGCTCCCCCTTGGAACAATGGCTTGCACATGTATGGTAAAGGAATGCAAATATTCATCATATAAATCATCATGCATAAAAACAAGATCTTTACCATATACCCTGCTCACATAAATGGAGTGGCTCATAGATGGATCCCCTCTCATTCCCCAAGAGGAAAGAGGTGGTTTTGATACCTCCACCAAAGAGTTGTGCATATCCTCCATCTCCACATAATCCATGTATCTCCTCAAATGCTAATATATTTCCCCTTCAAATCCTTCCCAATTATAACCCTCCATGATGGTGTTGTATTCTCTCATGGAATAAGTATGGCTGAAGAGAAAATCTTGATGTGTTGCATGTAGTAACTTCTCCTTGAGCTTGGAAGCTATAGAAAAGAAGATCCTACCATGATAGTAGATGAACTCATCTCTGACCGAATATCCCTTCTCTTGTAGCTGGTCATCAAGTATCATACAAGTGAAAAGATCCTTGGAACAATCCACTAATAGCTAGGATTTCCAATATGGATCCATCCTCCAAAGAGATAGCATTGATGATATGTCATAGAAAGAATCTGTCATGTATTTTTCCTCCTCTTTCACATCTCCCGTGCCAAAGTGACATATTGGAAGGCTGCCATCCTCCTTCTGCTGCTCCTTTCTCAGCGCAATGTCTGGGATGAGAGTTGGTAATGATGATGTTGGGAGAATGTCCCCCTCCTCCTTGAGTCTACCCAAGACTCTCAGCGCTGTACCATGACCTCCCAATGCTCCCATTCCTCCTAGATCTATGAATGGTGCAACATGTTAAGATAACTCTTTTATTATCTCCCAATCAGGGGGTCTCCCTGGTGGAATGCCTCCAAGTAATGAAACATCAAGGCCTATAGCAGGCTGTATATGTGAGTGGAATGATTTGTCCCTGCCCTCATTGCGCAAATCATCCTCCTACTTCTATGCATAAACCTACTAAAAAGGAAGGATGTGTATGTTCCCAATCACTTAATGCTGGCCCTCCTTCTCATCTTCTCCTACCTTTTGTAAGATCTCATAGTCTAAGGTGTCTTCTTCAAATGTGATAAAACCATGTACACCCAAGGGAATGATTTATCATAGTGTGTGTCACCAAGGTTGCATTCAATGTTGGAACACACTTCCTCCATTGTTTTGTCTCATTTCCTATCAACATAGACACATGTTGCTCCTGATATTCATATGCAATATCCTTTGGAACTTCTTGTAAAGATACAAGAGCTCCTCTAGTTGAAGCAATTGCTTCATCTTCATCTCCAAATAGAAGTAGATCTCCTCCTATTGTCACAACGCTGGAGGATATTTCCATCTCTTCCTCTTCCTTCTCCTCATCAATGGAGAATACCTCATCATTAAGATATCCTTTGACTTGAACTCCTTTTGAAAGAGGAATCCTCATGTCTTCTTCTTGAGAAGAAAGTTCTTACTGAAGTGTGGCTTTTTCCCTTGGAAAAATATGTTGCAGATCTTTAACCCCCTCAACAATGTTCTGAAATGGAGTTGGTTTCATGGATCCTGTTAGGACTCCTGTAATTTGCAAGACTAGAAAGAACAAATGTTGCAGGGCCTACATCAGAACCACTTTGGAATCCTAGGATATAGCCCTCTTGGATTCAGAGAGGGACCTCTCTATATAAGTGTTTTCAGAAGATACACCTTTAAGGCTTATGATATGATATTAGGCTAGTTATGAAGTACAAGGGTTTTGTTTGTTTTTGGTTGGGATGGATATCATCAAAATGAAGGAAGTTTTTTAAAGGGTAAAGGTGTGAGCAGGTTGAAAGAATGGTTCAGCTGATAGGATAGGTAAGCAATAGTATCAATCCATTGGGCTATGGAGTCACAAAAGGATTTAATTGCACAACAAGTTTCAAGAGTGGTTCATGGAGCAAGTCATCTATGTCAAAAGATCACTTTCAGTTGATTTTGTGGTTTGGAACATTAAGAGTGTTGTGAAAGAAGAAAACATATGAGAAAACAAAGGGCAACCTAAGATCAGGTAAGGACTTTGAACCTATCCTGCTTTCAACATACTCTCAAGGGAAAACATCTAAAACAAAGAATAGCCTAAGATCAAGTAAAGAATTTTAACCTAGCCTGCTTTTAGCATATTCTCAAAGGAAAACATTTAAGATAAACATAAAAAGTAACCTAAGATCAGATAAGGACTTTCAACCTAGCCTGATTTTGGCATACTCTTAAGGGATCTTTAAAAAGAAACTGTTGGAGATAAACTAGAGGACAGGGCTAACTATAAACTTCTCTAGTTCAACTTTAATTAGTAGACTTTTCAAGAACTTTTAAAGACAATATCTCAAGTTGTACTCAGGAAATATGGGCTCACCAAAACTTCACTGGTTATTCTCTATTGAATTATCCTTAAAGCACAATTAGAAGAAAACATAAAGATGAAGCTTATCAATGAGATTTAGGGTACTTTCAGAAATAAATCCTAATCTACGTTTGCTGTTCTTTATCAGAGAAAATGGAAAATATGGAAACATAAGTAAAATAAAAATTATAGTAATAAAAACATCACCATTGACATAGACCAGGATCCCATAAATTATCTTGTATATTTGATGTTCAAACCATTTACAATCTTCAACTCCAGTAGGTCTTTACAGCTTCAAACTTCTCATCTCAGCCTATCTTTCTTCAATTATTAACAGAGCTTCAACATCCTTAATAACTATTTACATTCAATAAGTATTCAACCAACAACAATACTAGGCTCCTCATATGATATATATATAGGTAAATTGAGGAGGTGGAGTGAAAAGAAGAGTTATTTGTTCAATTAATATAGAGTAAAGTCTTCTCGGCCTTTGGGAGGCCTAATAGAGAAGACATCTAATGTCTTAACTCTGTTAAAATTGATTTTTACATTAAGTTTCATCAAATTCAGTCGCTTTTGTTGACTTTTGAGGCTTTTGGTAGGCTGAAAATTACTTTCTAAACTATCTTTGGGAAATATCTCTGATTGTGCATTGAATTTGTATTCTTTTGAGAAAATAAACTGGCAGGTGGCATTTCTAAGGATTAATTGCTTCACTGATGTGGCATTTGGAAGCGGTGTTTGTTGATCTATCTGCTTTGTGGCTTTAAACACTGATTAGGCCTTTGATTTGGCTTTAGGCCTCCTTTAATCATCTTTATTCTTCAAACTGTGTCTTTAACCTTTAATCTTCGGGTTAAGCTTTTAATTTTCTGGTTTTATGCTCTAACTTTTATCCTTTAATCTTCTGTCTTCACTTTTTCTTCGTTGATATTCATTATTTTTCCTTTGTGTACAGGTGGCTTTCTTTTGTTGTGCTAGAGGGTTTGCTGAAAGCATTGATGGCCATGAAGCATCGATGGGAGCTTCGAATTGGACCCTTTTATCCCTTTCTTCATGCATTTGATCCTTGGATCGTTATCCAAGGGATTCTTTCCACTTGAATTGGCTATGGGATGAATTTCAAGCCTAAGACACCATTTAAACATGCACAACAAGCAAAATGTTAAATTAAAACCTACGCATTGGGGATTGACTACTTTCATAGGCTCAGTATGGTGGCGGAGGAGGTTCTATATCAGAAAGGCAAAAAAAATAGGGTTTGAATTTTAATATTGGCGTGAAATAGCGATAGGTGGTTTTGGAAAACCATGAATGGTTTTGACACAGTGCTCAGGTGGTAAGTGGTATTCGCCTGAACGAACGCAATACCACACATCGAATGACATGCGTCCCTACTGAAACCATTGTTTTCGTGTGGAAGTTGCACGCTGGAAGCTTTCAGGTGGATTGGGCGCGAAACAACACGCAGACTGTTGGATCTGGGGCTGTAGATCCAACAGCGGAGGATCAGCGCAACGGGTGGATAGATGTGCGGGAGAAAAGGTGGTGGGACTGGCGGGCGACATAAGCTTTCTTGTCGCGGAGTGGAAAGGTTATCGAGCGGGTGAAAGGTGAGAGTGAGCGAGATGGCTGTCAGATCAAATACGATCGACGGTGGAGATGGATTCCAAGGTGAGGTGGTGGATGAGGAGTCGGGGAAGTAGAGGGTTGTCAACTACCATTCGATCTGGTGAGATCGACGGTCTAGATCTGCCAAGAAGAAAACAAGGGAAGGGGGCAAAACAAAGCGAGGGAAGGTTTTGTGGGAGAAAGGAGGACCGGGGCTAGGAAAAAAGGGGTTGAAGGCTTGGCACTTGGTCATAGCGCCTGAGTCATATGGCCGAAATGGGAAGGGGGCTTAAGCCAAGAGGGCTTAAAGCCTATATATATATATATATAAGAAAGGTTAGAAATAGACCAAAAAGAGGGTTTTTAAGCCTTTTGGATGTTATGATAGGGTAAAAAGGACGTTATTAAACCATAAAAAGGAGTTTTAGAGGTTTAAAAGGGTTTTTCAAAGGGAATAAAGGATAAATGGAGGTAAATGTGGGTTTTTAGAGGAAAAGATGAATGTTTAGGGTGGGTAAAAACAAGTAACAAATGATGAAATGGAGAGGAGATTATGAAGGTGAACTTGGTGGAAAATAGTCTAAAAACAACCTTCTTTTGTAACAGTAGGACTACTTTGAAGGATTTTGAATGAAGGTTTATCAATAAGATGGATTTATGAAAGAAATTAACACAGAGAGGCTTCAAGAAGTTATAGATTTTGTATGAAATTTGTTTCTTGAACGCTGAAGACCTGTTTTAGCCATCTTTAGTTATGGAAAAAATTTATTGATGGCTAACAGTGGCTCCACTTGGGGATGGAAGCTCTTTGGAGGTTTCAAGAATCTCAGAAATTTGTCTCTGGAATGTAGACCAGTGCCTAATGTTTTTCTGCATTTTGACAACCTACTTCTTCTTTGATCATGCTGCTTAGAAGGATGATCAGAACTTTGTATTAGCAAAATGATTTTATCCCAAACATTCTACCTACACAACCTACTTCCTAACATTTTTTCTTCATAAGGTGCACTTGGACTTGCAAAACTTTTGACATCAACATTTTATTCTTTTATTTGAAAGCAGGAAACTAATCTAAATCTACCCTTATTTCTTCCATAAGTCCATATTAAAATGTTGAACTCATAAATTCTCTACCTAAGCTACTATCTACCAAGATTAAACTATCTGACAGATCTTATTCTCTATATTCTAGAACAGAAATTTAAATACAAACAAACCATGATTAAGTTGTCTGATTTGCTGTAAGACTATGGCATAAAAACAAGCTGCACATAGACTGAAATTTACAGAAATTTAAAATAAAATTGTGAAGGCTTAAGATCTGAAAATTATAAATATCCTTCCTTCTTTCAGCTCTAGTTTTGATCTTTTTAGAGCTGTCTCCTTCCTTTTCTTGGTTCAGATTTTGAGCTTGTTTGAACCTCTATTTTTCTATCCTAATCTAGTCTACTGATAAGCCAAGTTTAAATTGTTTGACTAATATGATTCACTAACCTATCAGCAGTAAATTGAAATCTATCTAGTCATTATTAGGTTGTATGACTAAATAGCAGTGCTTCTTTTGGTAGTGGCATTTAAGCTTGCACAGTTTGAGATTTTCTTCTCTTTTTTGGTATGGGTTTGTACCTTTCTTATTTTATATCTGCCCTCTTTTCTCTTTTTCTATTTTTTTTGTATTTTGTATTTTTTCAAATTCAAAAGTAGTGTTATATACAATTAACAAAAAGCTTTGAAACTAAAATATCAGTTAACAAAAATAATGTTTGAGTATCCTGCCATTGACAGGACCTCCAAAATATTCAGCTCCATCCAATTCTTGCAGAAAGAATGCATTGTTTCCAATGGCAGATTGAATAAGATAAGGGCCTTGCCATAAGTTATCAAATTTTCCATGTTTGCCTTATATTCTTTCCTTGAATCCCATTTCAATACTTTGTCACAAATTTTAAAGTCACTTACCTTGGTTCTTTTGTCAAACAGCTTCTTGATGTTTTCTTGTAGTTGTTGTGCTCTGATGTATACTTATTCCCTGGTTTGTTGTAGATGTATAGTCTAGTGTATTCTTCTTGTCATATCATTATCTTCAGACTGTACTTCTTGGATCAACTTCATGACTGGGACTCCTAGACTGGTTTGAAATATTGCATCTATTCCATAAACTAGCTGGTAGGGAGACATTCCAATTGATTTTTTAATTGTTAGTCTGTCCACCCATAATGCATGTACTAGCTTACTGTGCCATGATTTCTTTTTATCTTCCATCAAATTCTTGATTATGTTGACCAAACTTTTATTTGAGGATTCTGCCAACCCATTACCTTGAGGGTAATAAGATGTAGAATGACCCAGTATAATCTGATATATATGACAGAATTCCACCATATATTTGGACCCAAATGTAGTAGCATTGTCAGTTTTGATCTTTCTAGGATAGCCAAATCTAGACAGTATATGGGAATGTAAAATGTAAACTCCGAAGTATTTTAACGCTTTGACCAAGGCAAAGGTTTGCTTTTCCATGATATTGTACTTCAGAGGTGCATCTCTTAATGCCTTACTGAAAAATGCAATTGGTTGCTCTTGTCCCTTCAAGTTTTTCTGTAATAGGACAACAGCTACTGTGTGTTCTGATGCAAATGAAAAAAATGAAGAAATATTTTGTAAAATCAGGACTAATGAGAACTAGTGTTTCGGTAAGTGCTTGTTTTACCAGTTCAAATGATTTCTTTTCTTCTAAGGTCCATTTAACTCCTTATTCTCTCTTAAGCATATTTGTCATGATTCTAAGGAGTTCAGCTAGATTGGGTATGAACCTTCTCAAGAAATTAATCTTTCCAATGAAAGATTGAAGTTCCTTGATGTTTCTAGGATGAATGATTTGCAATATACCATCGATCATATTTGGGTATATCCTTATTCCTTCTTCAGATATGATATGTCCAAGAAATTTACATTCTTGGAGACCAAATAATGTTTTCTTTGGATTTAAAGATAACCCATATTTTCTACATTTGTCAAAGACTTTTCCCAAGTGCATTAGGTGTTTTTCATCTGTTTTTGAATATACAATGATATCATCAAGGTAGATCAAAATGAAGTAACCTATTTCCTCTAAGAATGCTATATCCATGGCTCTTTGAAATGTGGCACTAGAATTCATTAAACCAAAGGGCATTTTCAAATACACGAAAGTACCCCAAGGTGTAGTAAAGGTTGTTTTAAGTTGATCATCAGGATGTACCAATATCTGATTGTAACCTAAGAAGCCATCTAGCAAAGAAATTCTTCTAGAACCAACTACCCTTTGTAAGATATGATCCATTTTGGGCAAGGGATAGTTGTCATTTAATGAGGCTTTGTTTAAGTTTCTGAACTTAATACAAAGCCTTGTTTCTCCTGTTTTCTTCCTAACTGATACAAGATTAGATACCTATTCTGAGTATCTAACAGGGACTATAATTCCAACATCATACATTTTTCTAATTTCTTTCTCTACCAGAGGTAATTGAACAGGGTTGATTCTGCGCAATTTTTGTTTAAAAGGCTTCTGGTTTTCTTTGAGGGGTATCTTATGTTGGATTATCTCTGTATCATATGATTTTAGATCTTCATAGCTCCATGCAAAAACATCAGAAAATTCTTTAAACAACTCAGTGTATTTCAGTTTAATGTGAGCTGACAGTGTCTTGTATAGTTTAATCATTTTGGGTTTTTCCTCACTGCCTATGTTGCATTCTTCCACTTCAGTTTCAATTGGTTTCAATTTTGGCTTTTTGACAACATCATTTAAGTCAAACAATTCTTCTAATGGGACCAGTCCTTTTGGCAAGCTTTGATTTTTAGATTGTAGCACTTCTAAGTCTTCTTTTTCTAAATCTGTGCTATTTTCTGTTGTATGTTTGGGTTCGTAGGTTAATAGTTTTATATCAACAATCTCATGAGACTTTTCTCCTTCAAAAAGTGATTTTTCTCAGTAGGATAGTCTTATTCATATTCAGAATCTGAATTTGGTATTTCAAATTCATTTATGGACTATAGGAAGTCTTCTATTTGTTTATCTCCTTCAAACACTTGCCAATATTTTTCATTATCTGGGACAACTGGTCTATATTTGACTTGGATGGTGTATTTTTTGCTTTCATAAGGTCTTAGACAAGTACTAGCAGCAAAGGCTAATCCATTGGCCAGAATGTTTTGGTTTCTTGGGACAAAGGTAAGTTAGAATTTAGCAAATGTTTTTAACAAGTCCATGGCATCATCTCTATAGGCTCTAAGTCTAGGATGTTTAGCAGTGTATTCCCCATTTACTTGCCTAATTATTAACTCTGAATCTCCATGAACTGTTATCCTCTTGGCCCTTAATTTTTTAATAAATGTAGGTCGAAAATGAGAGCTTCATACTCTGCTATGTTGTTTATGCATTGGAAGTTTAATCTATAGGAATGACCCTCAGCATGGTTGTTTTCAATGTTGTGCACCCATATGCCTACTCCTGCACTAGTTTTGGAGCAAGACCCATCAAAACTCATACTCCAAAGAGGACTATTTTCAGATTTTTCATTCATTTCAGTGATTTCCTCTCTATTTTGTTTGCCTAACCTATCACTGTGTTGTTACTGTAGGTCTGTAATATGTTGACTTTTGTTTTGTTCTTCAGGATTTTCAATGTTTTGAGGACTTATTATTTGATTCTCTTGATGGGTACTATGCCTATGACTGTTTTGGATCTCAAGACCTTCAATTTGTTTGCTATGAATTTCTAAGTTTGCAAACTGATCTAATGAGTTTTCCTGTCTCTCCTTTCCCTCTATCGCTGCCACTACGTTTGGATGTGGACTGACCACTATATTGGTTGATGTTTCATTAACTAAATCTTGCTCATTAGGAATCTCATCATTGTAAATAATGAATGAGTTAAGGTTAGTGTGTATGGAATAAAGAGGAGAGTTTCTGGTCTTTCTTGGTTACTAACCATATATTTCATGTGTGTTTCCCTATAGAGTCTTCTAGGTTGACTGAAGACGGGGATGGTGGCATAAGTCATATCCATTTGCATAGTACCTTACAACTTAGCACCTCATGATCTTGAAAGAAGCATGCCATATTTGGGGGGTATATCAGCCACTACAATTTCCATCACTTAGATCTTGGCTGGGATTTGAGCTGAGTTAACACAGAGATATTTTATAAGGCCTAGGCATCTCACTCTGCTTGAATCAAAGGAATATAAATGTTTATAAGGTCTAGTTACCTCAAGGCCTAATCTTTCCATTATTACTTTGGGCATGAGGTTATGTGATGCTCCTGAATCAAGCATGGCATTGTGAAAAATATTATTATGGATGTTTAAACTGATGTAGAATGGAGGGGTAGTTCCTTCTTGAAATTTTCCTTCAATTTTAGGACCAATCAGAGGCTCTGGTGTATCATCATTCAAGTTAACAGTATCATGGATATATTCTATGTTCAAGGCTTTCAAAACTTGACCTCTATATACATTTTGAGTGACTAATTTAGTGAGAGGGACAAAGATTTTGATTTTAGCAATTTCATTCTATAGGCTAAAGGGAATCTAGTTTTTTGAAATGTTTGATTCAGCCTTATTAGTCACTCCTCTATCAGCAAAATCGGCTTGTTGATTTCTACTATTTATAGCAGTCAAAATGGTTTTTTTAGGAGCATTAGCTGAAGTGCTAGTGCTGCTAGGGTTACCACTCTGTTTTTCATTGATTTGGGTGTTTTTTCCCTTGTTTAGATCAAAACTTTCAACCATTGTTTTATGGTTTTCTGTTGTCTTTTTGGAAGTATCTACAGGGTTGTTTTTGGAAGAATTATTAGAGGTTTTCTTTTTGGGAGTTTCTGGGTTATTTTTACTTCTTAGGTCATATTTTTTGGGCGCTCCTATGATGGATTTTTTGAAATTTCGTTCATAGTATTCAGTTTCTGGTCTTCTATCATCATAGGGTGTATATAGACCTTGTTTTCTTTCATTGAGGAAATAAGAATCGTCATTGCTTACTCCCAACATGTTTATGTTATCATCCTCTGTTTGTTCATTTGTTTCTCCATCATCATTAACATAATTTTCTTGAAAAGGAGGTCTGATCTATTGATCAACATCTCTTTGTATGTTCTGAGGTTGATTTCTTCTGAAGTTCTAATTCTGGTTTTGGGATTGGTTTCTATTTTGAGGAGCTATTTGGTTTTCTCTAGATTGAGCTCTATCATATATGCTCATCCTCTCCATCATCTTTTCCATCATCCTTTCCAATTTGGAGTTAGGTGTGGAAGGTGCAGCTTCATCCCTATAGGATACCCTCCTCTCAGTCTTCATTCTAGCTCTCTTCTCAATCAGATTTGCTTCTACACCTAAGGCTCCCCTCTACATATCTTCTAAAGTTAAGGGGTCCCTTTATCTTAGCTGATAGGCCATTTCGGAGTCAAATAATTTGGGGAACTTGGCCAAAGCTGAGCCTTGTGGAGGTTTCAAATCTAGGGGTAGTGCGTTATAAACACTATTAAATCTAGTACAATAATTTTGAACACTTTCCCCAGGGTTTCTCTTGAGGTTGTTGTAATCTAAAAGTATTTGGAGAGGGTTCTTCCTCATTTCCCATTTGTTTATGAATGTTTTATGTAAATGAGGGAGATCATTTATACTATTAGGAGTTAAACCCTTAAACCATTTCTTGGCCTCTCCTCCTAAAATTTGGGCAAATATTCTCATCTTTATGGTCTCATCTTATATTTCCATATAATCAAAGGCATCGTTCACCTTGTCTACATGTTGTTGAGCAGTAGTGGGTTCATTTCCGGTGAAATGGGGAATTTTGGACTGATAGTCCTATGGAAAATTGACTAAAGGTAAGGGATGGACTAGAGGAGCATACCATGTTGCCATGATAGGAATTTGTGGGATAAATGGGGGGTTTACAAGTGGAGGGTTTATGAAAGGAGGGGGAGGATGGAATGGAGTAGTTTGAACAGTGGGTGTATGGATAACCAAAGTACTTGGACCAGAAAGATACTGTTGAGCAGATCTGGGATGAGAGAAACCAAAATTATGAATGAAATGCAAATCAGGTGGAGTGGTTTCTCTTCTATCAGTATGTTCACCACTATGTTGTGGTGAGTGTGGAGACTCAAAGTCTCTATGATCTATATCACTAAGTGACTTAGCTCTGGATGGGTTTCTTACGAATGGTAAGTCAACTTGAGTATCTTGTAGAGCTCAGAGATTTGTAGGGTCAAAGTTAGCTCTAGGAATTGGTCTGACAACAGTTGAAGTATTGGATTTAGGAGATTTCCTAAGGATACTTTCTGGATTATCAACTATCTCAGGAGGATTTGGGTCAGGATAGGCTCTAGTGTGGTGTTTTTAGACCTAATAATGAGAAAATTTAGCCGAATATGACAGTTTTTAAAAAGGCTAACTAATATTTTTCAAAGAAAAATCAATCCTCAAAGTCTTCTTAACTGATTTTTCATGATGTTATGATAAATGTTTCCCAGTGGGGTCAACAGGCCTACTGAATACCAATGAAGTCGCTAGGTGAAGGATTTTTACTTGTTTTCAATGGTTTGGTTGTTGTTCACCATCAAAAATCAATAATAACTAGTCTTGGTGACACTTGATTCATTTAGGAATAGGGGTTTGTTGAGTTGTGAAGTTATCTATTACTCAATATTTTTCCCCAATATGGTCGCCACTATACTATGTTAGGACTCCCGTAGTTTGCAAGACTAGCAAGATCAAACGCTGCAAGGCCTACATCAAAACCACTTTGGAATACTATGATATAGCCCTACTGGATTCAGAGAGGGATCTCTCTATATAAGTGTTTTAAGAAGATATACCTTTAAGACTTATGATATGATATTAGGCTAGTTATGAAGCACAAGGGTTTTGTTTGTTTTTGTTTGGGATGGATATTATCAAAATGAAGGAAGTCTTTTGAAGGGTAAAGGTGTGAGCAGGTTGAAAGAATGGTTTAGCTGATAGGATAGGTAAGAGACAGTATCAATCCATTGGGCTATGGAGTCACAAAAGGATTTAATTGCACAACAAGTTTCAAGAGTGGTTCATGGGGCAATTCATCTATGTCAAAAGATCTCTTTAACTTGATTTTGTGGTCTGGAACATTAAGAGTGTTGTGAAAGAAGAAAGCATATGAGAAAACAAAGGGCAGCCTAAGATTAGGTAAGGACTTTGAACCTATCCCGCTTTCAACATACTCTCAAGGGAAAACATTTAAAACAAATAATAGCCTGAGATCAAGTAAGGACTTTTAACTTAGCCTGCTTTCAGCATATTCTCAAAGGACAACATTTAAGATAAAAATAAAAAAGTAACCTAAGATAAGGTAAGGAATTTTAACCTAGCCTGATTTTGGCATACTCTTAAGGGATATTTTCAAAGCAACTGTTGGAGATAAACTAGAGGACAGGGCTAACCATAAAATTCTCTAGTTCAACTTTAATTAGCATAATTTTCAAGAACTTTCAAAGATAATATCTCAAGTTGTACTCAGGAAACATGGGCTCACCAACACTTCACTCGTTATACTCTATTGAATTATCCTTAAAGCACAATTAGAAGAAAACATAAAGATAAATCTTATCAGTGAGATTTAGGGTACTTTTAGAAGTAAATCCTAATCTACGTTTGTTGTTCTTTATCAGAGAAAATGGAAAATATGGAAACACAAGTAAAATAACAATTATAGTAAGAAAAACATCACCATTGACATAGACCAGGATCCCATAAATCAACTTGTATATTTGATGTTCAAACAAGTTACAATCTTCAAGTCCAATAGGTCTTTACAGCTTCAAACTTCTCATCTCAACCTATCTTTCTTCAATTACTAACAGAGCTTCAACAACCTTAATAGCTATTTACATTCAATAAGTATTCAACCAACAAAAATACTAGGCTCCTCATATGATATATATAGGTAAATTGAGGAGGTGGAGTGAAAAGAAGAGTTATTTGTTCAATTAATATAGAGCAAATGCTTCTTGGCCTTTGGGAGGCCTAATGGAGAAGATATATAATGTCTTAACTCTTTTAATTGATTTTTACATTAAGTTTCATCAACTTCAGTCACTTTTGTTGACTTTTGAGGCTTTTGGTAGGCTGACAATTACTTTCTGAACTATCTTTGGCAAATATCTCTGACTGTGCATTGATTTTGTATTCTTTTGAGGAAAATAAAATGACAGGTGGCATTTCTGACGATTAATTTCCTCACTGATGTGGCATTTTGAATCGGTGTTTGCTGATCTGTCTTCTTTGTGGCTTTAAATACTGATTAGGCCTTTGATTTGGCTTTAGGCCTCCTTTAATCATCTTTATTCTTCAAACTGTGTCTTTAACCTTTAATCTTCGGGTTAAGCTTTTAATTTTCTGGTTTTATTCTCTAACCTTTATCTTTTAATCTTCTGTCTTCACTTTTTCTTCGCTAATCTTCATTATTTTTCCTTTCTGTACAGGTGGCTTTCTTTTGCTGCACTAGAGGGTTTTCTGAAAGCATTGATGGCCATGAAGCATCGATGGGAGCTTCAAATTGGACCCTTTTATCCCTTTCTTCATGCATTTGATCCTTGGATCGTTATCCAAGGGATTCTTGCCACTTGAATTAACTATGGGAGGAATTTCAAGCCTAAGACACCATTTAAACCTGCACAACAAACAAAATGTTAAATTAAAACCTACGCATTGGGGATTGACTGCTTTCAAGGGCTCAGTATGGTGGCGAAGGAGGTTCCATAAGCGGAAAGGCAAAAAAAAAACAGGGTTTGAATTTGAATATTGGCGTGAAATAGCGATAAGTGGCTTTGGAGAACCACGAATGGTTTTCACGGAGCGCTCAGGTGGTAAGTGGCATTCGCCCAAACGAACACGATACCACACATCGAATGACACGCGTCCCTACTGAAACCACTGTTTTCATGAGGAATTTGCATGCTGGAGCCTTTCGGGTGGATTGGCCGCGAAACAACACGTAGACCGTTGGATGTCGGGCTGTAGATCTAATGATGGAGGATCAGTGCGACAGGCGGATAGATGTGTGGGATAAAAGGCGATGGAACCAGTAGGTGATGTAAGCTTTCTTGTCACGGAGCGGAAAGGTTATCGACCGGGTGAAAGGTGAGAGTGAGCGAGATGGCCATCAGATCAAATACAATTGACAGCGGATATGGATTCCGGGGGGTGGTTGTGGACGAGGAGTTGGGGAAGTGGAGGGGTGTCGGCTACCGTTTTATTTGGTGAGATCGACGGTCTAGATCTGTTAAGAAGAAAACAAGGGAAGGGGGCAAAACAAAGCGGGGGAAGGTTTTTTGGGAGAAAGGAGGACTGGAGCTAGGAAAAAAGGGGCTGAAGGCTCGGCGCTTGGTCATAACGCCTGAGTCATATGGTGGAAAATGGAAGGGGGCTTAAGCCTAGAGGGCTTAAGGCCTATATATATAAAAAAGGTTGGAAATAGACCAAAAAGTGGATTTTTAAGCCTTTTGGATGTTCCGATAGGGTACAAAGGGTGTTATTAAACCATAAAAAGGAGTTTTAGAGGTTTAAAGGGTTTTTCGAAGGGAATAAAGGATAAATGGGGGTAAATGTGGTTTTTTTAGAGGAAAAGATGAATGTTTAGGGTGGGTAAAAATAAGTAACAAATGATGAAATGGAGAGGAGATTATGAAGGTGAACTTGATGGAAAATAGTCTGAAAACAACCTTATTTTGTAACAGTAGGACTACTTTGAAGGATTTTGAATGAAGGTTTATCAATGAGATGGATTTATGAAAGATAACGAACAAAGAGAGGCTTCAAGAAGTCACAGATTTTGTATGAAATTTTTTTCTTGAAGGCTGAAAACCTGTTTTAGCCATCTTTGGTTATGAGATTTTTTTATTAATGGCTAATAGATCCTTCCAATTTATGCAAAGGTTCATATTTCTGGGGTTTTTCTAGCTCACCAAAATAAGTTACAGAATATATTTGATCAAATATTTTCACTAATCTCCTAGTGAACTTTGCATAAGTAGATATATTTGCATTATTCAATGAAGTGGATTCATAAAACCACGAGGCATAAGCCTTACCTTCAAGATGCAGCGCTGCTACTCTAATGGCTTCATCTTCTAAAACTTGATGCATATGAAAATATGTGTCTAGATTCTTTACCCAAGCCTTGATTGTGCTCGTGGGTGACCTATCAAAAGTAGGTAGAAAGAATCTACCCAAAGTGGGCTGCATGCACCCTCTTCTTCTATTTTGGTTACTAGGTCTTCTCTCTTCTTTGAGTTGACAAAAATCTTGGAATTTTAGATGCTCTTTGAATCTTCTAGACTGAGATTCATATTCTTGGAGATAGTCACCAAGAGTCTCCTCCTTTGGTTTTTCTCCTTCCTCTTCTTCTCTTGCCAAGAATGTAGGCATGGTACCATGTTGTAGATCTGATGGTGTAGCTGAATGCTCACACCCATAATGTCAAAATATGGAGCTTTATTTATGTACAAGCTCTCTTAGAGAATATCTATATCACTCCATCCTCATCTCTTTGATTTCTTTATTGATTCCCTCCATAGTTTGGAAAAGTAGCCTTGAGAACTCCTTCTCCTCATCTGTATAATCATATTTCTGGTTTCTTTTGAGATACCTCCTCTCTCTATCTGTGAGAGGATCTCCTTCTTCTGATGACATATTGGCTTAAGATGCACAGGCTGGGCCAAGATTATGCTCTGATACCACTGTAATATTCCCAAATGGGAAAAGCAAGAATATAGTGCAAAATGTTGGAATAGCAATTTAAAACAACATATAAAATCATGAGACCGATATGGAGCTTATTTATACATCATAACAATAGAAAATATGTATATAATAATGGGCCACAAAGCATAAAGCAAGATACAATAAGCCTCCAATGAAGAACTCCCTCTATAAGAGGTGCTGCCACTATATAAAAATTCCAAAGACACTACTACAGTGCAGTTTAAAAAGCACTGCTATAGAAAATGATTACAAAAAATATAAAGGGTTGATATATGCCACAATAGATATAAAAATGAAGATCTAGGCTCTATACAACCTCCAGAAAAGAACCCAAAAGGGTCTCTGGGGAAAACACCCAATAATACAATATGAGTTGCAGCCCTATGGCTGTAAGTATGCTGCAGCAAATGACTGAAGAGAAAATTTCTGAAGATGATATAAGAATGAATGTGCTCTCCTCCAATGGATCCTCCGGATGAAAGGTTGGCCCTTCCACTGAAGAAATCACCTTATAAATCACCTACTGCAAACACCTCTGCAACTCCTCCCTAAATTAACGTAGATCCAGTCTGATACTGAGTTGTATGGGATAAAACACTATGGCATGATGCCAAATGTATCAATGATGCTCCAGAGCCTTCTTTAATAGCCTCCCAAGTGAAAGGAACCTCTCTCCAATGAGATTTAGCCTAGAAATCTCCCAAATCAAATCTCCACAAATTCTGCCCTACAACACAAACACAAATCCTCAACTAGAACTGCGTTGTACATTAAGACTGAAGCCTAGGCCAAATCCGTGATAGTGGAATGTAGTGAAAACTCTTCTAAGAGGCCTCTCAAGGAAAGAGGTGGGATTCCCGATCAGGAACACCCTCTGCTAAACAACACTTGCAATCTTAGCTAAACAACCAAAGAAAGCTATATGTCTAAACAGACCATATATCAAAACATAAACATATCATAAACTTCCTAATATGGCTGGCATCCTCTTCCTTATATAAGAAATGAGCTTCCTAACCCTAAGCCCCATTCATTTATGAAACTACTTCCATGCAATGAGTCTCCATCTAAAACTGCGCTATCCCTCATTGAATGCCACTACTCCATTACAGCGCTGTTGATTTGGTCAAAGTTGACCTAGGCAAGGTGTTCCAACCCCTTTTCACACACAAGGGTGCTCAAATAAGCTGCCAAAATGTCCTCCTTTCACATTGGCATTGGTTTTATTCATATTAAGGAGATTTATGGATCTCCAATATCCTTTTATTCCTTAAACAAGAAAGAAAAAACAAAAAATAATATTCCAACTAGCTCATGGCTAATTGGGAATATTAAATGTTATTTTAAGGCATTTCATGGTGTAAAGGTCACTAATTCTAAACTCCATGGGAAAAAATCCATCCATTCTAATAGTTTGTGTGGCCTAGGTTAGGGGCGATTCCTAAGCGATTTTGACAGGTTAGATGTACATGGTATGAGACTACTAAATCCACATGTTATTTGTACTAGTCATCTGAAGACACCTAAGCTAGCAAAAAAAATGTACTATTATATTATTAAATTTTTGATAAATTTAACTATAGGTTTATATGTCAATGATTTAGCTGTTATATATATATATATATATATATATATATATATATATATGAAATAAATTAGCCCCACTCTTGACACGAGGGCTAGAGTGAGGTTTCTCATGTTCTTGGTACTAGGCCAACCCACAAGTAAAATCAGTGAAGAGTTCACAAGGCTTAAAGCCACTATAACAATTTCCATAAGCTACATGTCATTACAACAGTTTTCATCATATCACTACTGAAGACTTGAATATTGGTGGGGAACATAACAACCATTTCACCGAAACACTCAAGATAAGCCCAATAGACTACATGTTAAATATAATATATAACATGCTTCGCAAAGATAATTGTCGGCCCAGTTCTATTTTCCTCTGAGATTCAAGCTCCTACCTATATTGTCAGTGAAGCCCCAACTCCCACTGTGTAGGTGGCTAAGGCCTCACTGGATGAGGCCTTGAATCTTTCTGAAAGTGCCTTAATCTTTCGGTTTAATGGCTTTTGGCCGCGGCTGACAGCTCTCCACAGTTGGATTCCGAAGGTATGGAAGCCTGTCATTTCTGATGAAATTAATATCCACCCTTGCATTAAGGGTTTCTTTATAGTAGATTTTGAAAACTCTGAAAGCAGACAATGCGTTTTAGATTTTGGCCCTTGGTTTTGGGAAAACTTGGGCCTATTCATGAAGCCATGGAATCCATCATTCGATCCCTCAATAACAGTCATAACCTTAGCACCAGTTTGGGTTAGATTGCCAAACCTACCTTTGCATCTCTGGAATCTCTCCTCGCTAAAAGCCACTCGAAATGCAATTGGGAAATTCTACTGCAGGTGCACAGAAACAGAGGAATATGTCAGAACCACTTATGCATGCATCTGTGTAGAAATGGACTTCAGCGCCGGATTCCCATCCGAAATAATCCTAACAAGCAAAGACTATGCATGGAACCAGAAACTCAACTATGAAAGTGTCCTCTTTAGATGTCGATCCTACTTTGAGATAGGCCATCTAGCCAAAAATTGCCCAAAATTCTCCCATAAAAATTCTGCTAGAAAGAATCACCATAGATGTACATGGTGGGAAGGAGCACAAAAGGAACATTACATTGTCATCAAGGAAGAATACTCTCCAGAAAACTCTTAACCGCAAGAAATCAGGCAAGAAAGAAACAACCCTCAAGACAGGCAGGGAGAAAGCCCCGCCCAACAACATAAAAAAAACTCGACAACCCCTCAAGCATCAACAATTATGAGGATTCGATGCAAAAGAAATCTTCATTTAGCAGCAAAGCAGATCTCCCAGATCCCAAAGATAAGACACCAGTGTCGTAAGAATCAGAAGAGATGAAGGAGGTGCAAGATAAAGGAAGTTCGAAGACCGTAGAGAAGAAAAAGAAAGCTACAACACCAATCTCGCCAAGAAAGATGAGAAGCCAAAAAATTAAGAACTAAGAAAATTATAGGTTCGATAGACCAAAGTTTGGTCTCAGTGGACGTTAACCATCATCATCATCATCATCATAATTGTCTAGTTATGTAAACTATGTCGTTAATAGGCATCAATTTATAATAGAGAACCATATATATCTTACATTGTGATTAATAAAAATTATATAAATAATTTATGTACGATTTAAATATAAGTAAACCTGGTAAAAAAAAAATACATTTACCAAAATAATTAATAAATTATAAATGAGTAAGTTATTTAAATTAATAAATTTTATTAATTAAAATATTTTAATTATTGTATATGCAAATAAATATTTTAGAGTAATTTGTAAATTTAATAAAAAAAATATGATATAATCAACATTAAATTTATTTTTATAATAAAAAATACATTGAAAAATATAAGTATTTTAAAGAGACCTAATCTAATTTATAGAAAAAATAGTTTAATTTTGTTGTTGTTTAAATTACATTTTTTAATGCAGAAACAGATTAAGCACCCGAAAAAAACTCCTAAAAAAACTTGAATTCTATATATTAAACACATAAATTCAAACTAATTTAAATTAACTAAAAAAAATGGCCTGAAAAAAGGCCATTTCTTCTATAATTTAAACTATGCCTTTCAAAAATAATAAACCACGTTAAACTTATAAGGTTTTTGATAATGATTCTTTATTATTATTTAAAAAAAACAATCCTGAATTATTTATTTCTCACCCTTATTCAAAATAATATTAATAAAATATTATAAACCAGTAAAACTTATCTTTAAGTATGTGGGTTCAAAAACGCATTGCTGTAAAGTGGTTTCCTTTAAAGTTTGATAAGAAAATTTCCTATGCAGTCTCTATTAAGATCAACTTCGAGGACTGGAATGTTTTCTAAATGGTGAGTGATAACTACTTAATAGCGTTGGGAAATCAAAAGAAACCCATCTATATTCATAACAATTGCATGTTACACGGTGTACATGAACATTAATTTCCAATATATGGAAATACCTATCATTTGGTATTTTTCCTAATGACATGTACTAGTTGGATCTATCACTTTTACTATCATTTATAGTTTCGTGCTATTTTTTTTGGACCGAACATCCACCTTCAATGTTGCTTTTTCATATTCCACCTGTAACATTACTTCTTCGAGTTCGAATAACTTTTTACCTGAATCCTAATTTAAACGGGGAGAGTTGCGAAGTAGCAAGTCCGCGTCAATGATTGGAATTAGGAATGATCTAGTTCGAGGATGTTTTTCTTTTGGGGTTTGAAATTAAGTTTTTGAGTCTTGATGTGAGTTGTATCATTTTTTTTGCACAATGCATGGATTTGAATGATGTTTTGGAATTTTTGTTTTAAGCATTCAGATTTGGAATATTATTTGAATTGTTTATAAGGAAAATTCTTTGTGGAGTGAAACAATTTATAATAATTACGTGTACCTGCTTGTCTTTGTCATTGTATGTGGTCACTTTCCACATACTTTATTTATGCAAGCATGAACAAGATTTCTAACTTGACATATGATTAACATAATACAATGTGGGAAGTGGTGTCTGAATTTTTCCATATTGCACTGTTACATTAGTAATCCAAAAATCATGTAACTTTCATATTGCAATGTTATGTTAGTAATCTAAAAGATCGTAAATAAGATCGTAAATTTCATATTACAATGGTACATTAGTAACCCAAACAATTCATAACTTCATTCAAAATAGTATAAAATTACATATTACATGTGGTTCTCCCTTCTGTTAGGGTCACTTCCCACATACTTTATTTATGTAAGCATGAACAAGATTTCCAACTTGACATATGATTGGCATAATACAATGTGGGAAGTGGTGCCTGAATTTTTCCATGTTGCACTGTTACATTAGTAATCCAAAAATTATGTAACTTCCATATTGCAATGTTACATTAGTAATTTAAAAGATCGTAAATTTCATATTACAATGTTACGTTAGTAACCCAAACAATTCATAACTTCATTCAAAAGATTACAAAATTAAATATTACATATGCTCATAGAATTCAAAGAGCCTGTAATAAATAAATGATCAGAGTCACGTCTCTATCCATAAACATCCCATCCATATTCCTTCAAAACAAATTTTATTTATCCAAATCAAATATATAGTTGTATATGGCCTTCTTGATAAATAACACAACTTTCATATATTTAGGACCATAAATAATTTCAAAAATAAATAAGGACAATCCATTTATACATAAGACCCAAAATACCATTCCTTTAAAAACAAGATCTGATCATAGCTCTTGAATAAACAATTCTAAACGCGATGATTGAAAGGAAGGAAGGTGCACATATTCATAAATATGTCCACTAAGCTCCTCCTTAATGATCCATTACCTTTGAGATAAAGAAATCCCAGATTTTGAAAAACTATCAACAGTGTATTTTCTTTCTTGCAAAAAAGAAATGCAACATCCATGTTAAAACAATATGCCATTTCAAATGTGATGATGGAAAAAAGTGCCATAATTGACTGATGGAGGAAAAGTATTTTATGTTTAAAGAAGTGTTGATGGTGTTGTATTCTTCTATAATTGTAAGGGGATATCCCCAAATGAAGTCCCAATTAGACTTCACACTATTTGGTGTAGGAGTCGCATCTGGTTATATGAATCGTCAACTGCTAGAATGCCTTGGTTACAATTGGACAATAGAGAATGCAATGCCTCTTTGAGTAAATAAGAAAGCGAGCATTGTGAGACACCTAATGTAAGGTATGTGAGGGATACTTACATGGCTAGTGAGGGAAGTAGAGCCACCGATTATAAAATTAATAGTACTATCCTAAAGGTGGACCTGAGGATAAAGAGGAAGACTTTTTGAGTACATGTAGATTAGGCCATATAATAAGCAACAATCGTTAAAGAATAAAAATATTCATTCAATAATAGCCATATCTAAGAAACAAAATGTTTCATTGACTTAGTATGTAAATAAAAAAACATATATAGTAAACATAACCAGAGTATTCCAACTACATCTACGATACATGCACGAAGGAATGTTGTCTCATTAAGCTTCTAATTATAAGCATAATATCACAAGAACATTGTTACAAGGATGAAACATTGTATCCAGTAGTGGAACACAAAGCAACAACTTTATTCTCCAAAGAATACTCTATCTCCTATGTGGTCCATCATAATCCAAGGATAAGCCTCCAAAAGCTTGGTCAAAAGTCGTTTTCTCTAGTTAGGATGAGCTATTTATAACAAATATAATGACCTTTGATCTTACCCATGAGTCTTTTACTCCTATATCTGTTGATATTATAACATGACTCGTTACATTCCAATATTTGGCTTTTTATATCCCACATGTTTCCCTTGGACTTCATTACAAAAAAATTATTACAGAAGACAATTTACAAATGAGACGGTGGCCTAACAAGACAAAATTGATCAAGGACAAAGAGTCTTCAAATGGATAGATCATTTGCTTCTTCATGGATTTCATTTGTGATGTAGTTGTGCCATGCTCTGAACTCCTTTGCGATGGCTTCAATTTGATATGGTAAGTCCCCTTTATAATGTATCTTCACCTCCAAATCCTCTGATAATATGTTCATGGAGCTTGACTTTACATTATTCCACAAGCATGAAAGCTTCATGTGTGCTTTGACTTCTGCAAAGGCATATTGCTGAATAATATCCTTGGTGACCTCCAAGCCTTCCTTTTTTTTTTCTTGTTTGGTTTGTTCAATGTAATGCCTGATCTCCTGGAAGATGACCTCTCTACCTCTAATTACTTTAAGGGTTCTGATGGTAGGAACACTATGATTCTGTGTTAGATACTCAAACCCATTATGTATTTGGTTATATGTAGGCATAGTATTAACTAAGTATACTCTAAGATGAGAGTAATTCTATAGGTGGAGTCTCAACTGAACAATGTATATTTCGGAAGAGACCTTGACTTTCCATTCCAAATGCCGAGGAGCATCCAGATATTTGGAAGCCCACTCGTGCATCTGATCCACTTCTCTATTTTCTATCATCAAGATTTTTACCACTTCCCATGCATTCTTTTGAATGCCAATGAGAGGAACAATAACTGTTGTATAAGTATCATCTCGTCATATAGTTGCACCATGGTATCCTCCATTAGTAAGAGTTATTCTTGCATGGTTGACTTCCACTTTGTGGTATTGATGTTTTTTAACGACAACCATTGGTTCTTTGTCATAAGATGTTCTACTTGTTGCTTCACCACAACAAGTTATTTTCTCAACCTGGAATTCACATTCAACAAATACTCTGAGTTATCATGTGTCATTTTAGCCAATGCAATTTTTTTTTGTATGAATTCTCTTGGATTTATTCTAGTGTTAGAGGTTATCACCATTTTTGTAGCAACTGGGACTAGGTTTTGAGGATCATTGGGAAGGCATCTATGCATGTGCTACAATATTGTCCTCTTTAGTTGATAAAAATTTATGCAAACATATGTGACTCTATCTATTGATGGGAGTGTAATCCCCATATCTCCAAATGGAAGATTACCTCCTGTGAGTGGTTGTTCTTCTGGGGTACGCGCTTACCATCCATGAGTTGGATGGTGACTTCTTCCTCAAATTGTTCCTCTTCCAACTCTTTAGTCAATTTGTATCCTCGAGCCTTTATGCTACCTCCTCCTCCTGAGAATGTGTCTGCTTCTCTTCTTCTATCATTCTCCTCTCTTCTTCTTATGCCTATTTATTTTGAAGTAACTCATCCTGCTTCATGATCACCTCAACCTCTTCTTACTCTTTTTCTCCTCTCTTCTTTGAATTTTTTTTAGTAGTTCCCATGTTTCAAGGTTTTTCCTTCCATTTCTAGTTGTTCTCACCTAATGAATAGCTGGTCCTTTTATTCTGACACACCATCTTAAATTGAGGTGTTATTTCTTCCACCTCCTACTCCTGCAAGTCCTCAACTGGTGTATCGCAGGGTGAACTATCTTTCATAGCTATATGTTTCTGCATTCTAGCATTGTACCAATTCTTTATGTTTTCATATTCGACTTTTTTTGGCTTGAGGGGTCCCGACCCAGGTTCAAAGTTGAGGTTAACCAACTAAACCCTACTACTACTAGCCCTTTCGGTAGTGACCTGCTTTCGCAAGTCAAAGTCTCACTCGAAGTAATATCGGGGGGTGTTGGAACCAAGTTTCCACACCCTAAAAGAGATTTGAATGATGTGGGTGGCCTTAGATCCAAAATATACCTTCGCAACAGAAGCCCTAACCAAGAAACCCTTACAGACAGATTTAGGTCAAGTCTGCAAAATATCTTGTGCACAGGTTAGAATTCACAAGCCAAGTAATAAATCTTAACAAACAATATAAGAGCACAATAACATTAGATCCATCTAATAATCATTCATCTAAACCCAGAAGTAGTTACACAATAGATATAAATGTATACAATACAGGGATTAGAAATAATATGCAAGAATAATCATAACATAAAAAATAGATGCGTTTTAGACTCAGATATCCACAACAATAGTTCTTTATTCATAACAGTTCAGATCCTTCATACAAAACCCATCAGTTCACCCGCGCACACAACCAGTGGGGTCAACACATGGAAGGACTAAGGTCTCCATGCACATAGCCAGCTGGAGCCTTTTACCCAGAAAAATCCACACAAAATATCACAACTCAGCCATATTTATCATTCCACGTTCATCCTTATAAAAAAATAACTTATTCAACTTGATCTAGACTCTTATTTATACTTTTAGCCTGTGCTAGTCTAGGGTCCGCAAACCGTGGTTTTCGGCCCCTTGTTTTACCCTTTTTACCCATTACAACTCATGAGGGGCTTTGACCAAACCAAAGCCCCTTGACTTGTGTTGCGCACGAATAAACTTACAAAATATATTACAAAAGTATATTAAAATTGTCTTCAAATCTCAGACTTAGGGGACCCCGCTGCAATAGACCCCCAACACAATTTTCTGACTTGTCTCGAGTCACAATGGCACTAGATTCTTCATCTTGTTCTGGAGGTCCTTGGTAGAAGCATAAAATTCCACCAAGATGCCCGCACTCTGGTTCGTAGTGCTTTGCATGGTATCCACTAGCTTCTCCGAAGTTGGCCCTTCTGTGGCCAAAGTGACACTCTACAAAGTTTGATTAATATTTCTTACTGCAACATCTAGGTCTTGAGACAACCTCCCTGCCTCATCTACCCATGGCTTCATGTGATCAATGACAATCATTTTGTTCTAGCAGAGCTCCTCAACCTCATCTCGCAGCGCCTGACTAGTCTGATGGCGTGTCATGTGCTAGGCACGAATGAACATGGGAAACACCTCCTACAGATCATCGAATTCCTGCTCTCTGGTGCGCAGCTCCTGGGTAATTTTGTTGACAACTGGATCTGTCTGCACAGCGGTCCACAGTCCCATGGCGGTCTCCAAAAGCTCTGAGCCCTTGTCAACATTGGTGTAGATGCTTGCAAATGCAGTTTTAAAGAGGGCGGCCCATTGCGCGTGCACCTCCGGAGGGGTCTCAAGCTACAGCTTAGAATGCAATGCAACAATTTCCTACTCAAAGTCTGCCTTCACCGTCTGTATCTCTGATATGGAAGCCTTGAGCGCGGCGACCAAGATTTCAATCTTTCTTGCGGCACGGCGGAGGCTAAGATGACCACTTCTGGAATTTTTCCACACAATCTGTCGATGATGTTTTCTAATTCCGCACGATAAGCTACAACCACCTGTTGTACGATTTAATCCTAGATTAACTATGTCGTCTTCATGGCAGTAGTCTTCTCGGCTTCACTGAGCTATTTCTGTGCGCGCGCCTCCCTGCTCTGCAGCTTGGTGGAAATGAAGATGTGGAGAGCATGTAGCTTTCCACTGAGCAGCTTTGCGAGGTCAATGCCGACATCAAGACAGGTTTTCACTTGTGCACATAGTTATGGCTATTCCACAGTTACGGTTGCATCTGGGAAGGGGCAGATTTTGCTTTCGAATGTTGTGATGATCGAGGTGGTTGGCAGGCTCGCTTGCACTGACCTTGCTTGATCCATGCTCAATTGTAGAGAGTATGTATTCAACTGTAATACTTGTAGACCCAATTGCAAGGCCTCCATAGTGACCTTGTACTGCGATTCCATTGCAGTCCATCTTTCCTAAGACATGGAAGCGACTGCATCCGTGATCTTGTCGAGGTCCTCTTCCTCCCCAACTCAGGATTATTGACCAGGAATTTTAAAGCAGAATGATTAGTGAAATTTTTTAAATTCCCTCCTAGGAGATCGTGCATGTATATTTTCAAAGTGTACACCATGGCCAATTCTTCCCTCTCTCTAGTTGAGTAGTTCTTCTCTACATTGGAGAGCTTCCTACTAGCAAAAGAAACAGGGTGATCAATGTCCCCTTCTCCTGGCTATGCTAAAACAACCCCAAGTGTTATACCAGATGCATCCACATGCACATGAAAAACCTTAGAATAGTCTGGGAATATTAGGATAAGTGCAGTGACCATTTTATTCTTTAGCAGCTCAAAGCTCTTCTGACATTCGTCATCCCAAAAAAATGATACATCTTTCTTCAACAACTTCTCCATCGTCACCGTGATTAGAGCATATCCTTTGATAAGCTTCCTGTAATAACCAATGTACCATGGGATGTAGCATAGTTGTTTCTCATTAGTAGGAACTTCTAAGTTGATGATCACTGTGATCTTGGCGGGGTCTACCATCAATCCTTGATGACATACTATATGCCCAAAAATAATTCCAAAAGTCACGCATGATGTTAGGTCCCCGTAAGTTGTTAGATTGGCAAGACCAAATGTACAAGGGTAACATCAAACCAGTTTTTGGAGTCCTAGGACGTAGCCTTCCTGGACTTAGAGAGGGCTCTCTCTATTTTTTTGTAAAGGATGTGAACTTGATTGATTTTAGGGTTTTTATTTTAGGCTAGTTATAAGGATTAGGGTTTGTTTGTTTGTTTGTTTGGTTGGGTAGGTTTTCAAGCAGAATAAATAGACTAAGAGAGGTTTAAACCATTGGGCTATGGAGTCTGCAAAAGGTTTTGAAAGGTACAACAATAGGTCAAGGGTGTCTCAGAGGGAAAGTATAACAAAGCCAAATGGATCTAAAAGCTTATGTGAATGAAGTGAACATTAAATTATGAACGTATTAGGTGAAAAGGGCAGTTAAGAATCCTTTGTCAAATAATTTAACAAGAATGGACTTTAAGGTTACTATGCATAAAAAAATAACCAAAGACAGGGCATACCAATAACTTCTTTGACCAAACCCTAGCAAGTAAGCACTAAGACAACAATCCAGTGAATCATAGAAATCAAGAAACGTGTAAGTCTTCTAGTGATTTCACCTTCAAGCAAAGAAAAAATTTAAGATAAAATATAGTAGAGATCAAAGTGTAGGGAACTCCTAATTTCTTTAATCAAACTACAAATACCTCCAAAGAAACCATCTAGGATAAAAAAGGGGCATGGAAAATCATAAACCTCTTTATCTAAACCTAATCAGCAATAATTTAAAGAAAAGACCTAAAAACAAATGTTTAAGTTACATCAAAGAGCAGGGTTAACCATGAAATTCTTTGGAATTGGCTTCATCAAATCATCTTTAAGATAAACAAGCATAAGTGGAACGAAAGAGCATTTAAGGATTCTCTAATTTGACCTAGCAGAGGAAAACATACAAGCAATAGAGAGCAAACAGAGCTAAGGTGCCTCTAAACAACATTGCTTAGCCTAAAACTTTTGTCCTACTGTAATAGAAAGATGAAACAAAATGATAACATAAGAAAACAAGCACTAAATAAGAAACACATCACCATTAACTATGTTCATGAATCATGCAAGTGAGCTTGCTCCATTGTCATGCACATCAAGACATCCACAAAAAACCAAAGCCAATTTCTCTCCAATCTTAAAGTCTATGATATTTTTCTCAATAATCATCCAACATGTACAATGAGGCATCAATGCAGTATTTAACCAGCAAGGAGGACCAAAACCCTAACTAGGGTTTCCAAAATGTCATTAATACATCATAAATGTCAAATTTGTCCTATGAGACCATGCAAGGCTCAAGGCACAAAATATCTAAGTTAATAAATGAAAAATAACTTCAAACATAAATTTAGAGCTAACTAGGAGTGATTTTCCTTAAAATTCCTCAAAAATATCTTTTTTTAATAAATTTGTGTCTTTTTTTGACTTTGCAGACAAGGGCGCAGTGCCAAGGCCAAGGGCGTATTGCCTGCACCAGAAAACTTGTATGTATTGTGACCAAGGTTTGAAGGCCTTCCAGGTGTCCAAATGAGCTCGATGATAGCTCATTGGAAAGCTTATCTAGTTACGTTCCAAAAATCCCTTTAGTTTTCTGATTGGACTTCATTTACCTGCTCAAAAACTCAATCCCCCAAGACTACTCAGGGCGCAGCGCCAGTGCTGAAAAGAGGGCAGAATGGTGAATTTTTGCTTGTTTTTGGCACTTTTGGAGGAACAGTTTTGCTCCAAATGATCTGACATGTTTTTTGGGTGATGTCCTTGACCTGATGAACATGACAATGTAAACCATTCCTCCATTGAGTGCCCCAAAAAGGAGCGCAGTGCTAGCACTGGGAAAAATGTCCTGTTTTGTAGCTGAGATTTGGAGGCCTTCCCAATGTCCAAATGAGCTCCATGATAGCTCATTGGAAAGCTTGTCCAGTATATCTCCTAAAAATTCCTTTAGTTTTCAGAATGGACTCCATTTACCAGCCCAAAAACACATTCTCCCAATACTTCTCAGGGCGCAACGCCAACTCTGAAAATAGGGCATAAAGGTGATTTTTTGGGTGTTTTTGGCACTTTTGGAGGACCAGTTTTGCTCCAAATCATCTGAAATTTTGTGAGGGTGATTTCCTTGGCCTAAGGATTTTGAAAATGTAAACCATTCCTGAAAAGAGAGCCCCAAAATAGAGCACAACGCCAGTGGCATTGTGCCTTTGGCCCTTCAAAACAGTCAAAATTCCAAAATCTTCAAAATTGTCCCAAAATGTGGATTTACCTTGCTGATTAGGTTTGGAATGCTTGTAGGGGATGGATCAGCCAAGTTACCAAGATTTTCTTTCACTTTTCCCTCACTGGTCCCACCATGACTTCTATTTGCATTGGTACCATCATTGTCCTCATGGCTCTTTGACCCACTGTCATCATCCTTACTGCCATTTCCCTCTCTGCTATCTTTATCACTGATATGTGCCTCAATAACCTCTTCTTCATTGTTTTCTTCTTCATTTACATTTTCCTCACTAATATCTTGGCTTTTTGAGCTATTTCCATCATCATTGCTGCTCTCTGCCTTATCACTACCAACATCATCACTGTTGATCTTTGCCTCATTGCTCTCAATGCCCCTTTCTTCACTGCATGATTCCTCATTTGCATCAGCCTCCTCATTGCCTTCTTCTTCACTTCCATTGTCTCTTTCTCTTGACATTTTGAGCACTCTGCCTTTGAAACCCTAGCTTTGATGTGAAACTGATATGAAGAGGGTAGTGGAGTGGCAGTCTGCTTGTGAATAAGATGGGTGAGTGAATAGGTATATCAGGCTAAATGAGAGACTAAAACAACCTAATGACAACCTCAGTTCTTATGTCAAACTCTGTTTTGAGATACTAGAGGTTGATGTGTAATTGAGGTGAATGAGGGTAATGGAATGTCAATTTTCTTGCAAGTGGGGGGTTGAATGAATGAGTGTTATGACCAAGCTTTGATGGAGAACAAGCCATAAACCAATTCAACCACCCTAATTTCACCTCCTGTCTTGACTGATATGCTCTATGGGTAGATGAAATGAGGTTTAAGTAGTTACTTCAAGCATGATGTTGTAGGGTTTTCTCCTTAGGGTTTGATTTCATCCAATTTTAAACTATCAAAATGCTTGGAGATAAATTTAGGGCGTCCACTTACCTCTTTATGTTCTTAGAAAACCTTTGAAAATATCTTGGAGGAAATTGGAGTGATTTTAGCATTTGGAGGGCTTAGAAAACCTCCATGTCCAACGGCGCAACGCCAACTCCTGAGCGCGCAACGCATTTTGCAGAGGGAATTTGGAGGCCTTCTCGGTGTCCAAATTGGGCCCATGATAGCTCATTGAAAATTGTATCCTGTATACGTTCCAAATATACCATTTCTTAGCTGATTGGAGTTGATTTGACTTTTCCAAAGAATATTCTCCCAAGACTGGTAAAAAAGTGCTCAATGATGGTGCATAAATGAAAAGTGCTGGTGCAGACAACTTTTGAAGGCCTTCCTCAACTCCAAATTGAGCTCATGATAGCTCATTGGAAATATCTTCCAGTATATCTATAATTGGACGTATCAAGAAAGTCATTTGGACACTCCAGCTATGATAAAACCTGATTTTCCAAAGGTCACTCCAGAAGTGTAGCGATTCTCCCGTGAAATATGTATTTTTGACATTTCTCTAAAACCATGACACCTGTTTAAAATATGATGGATATTTTTCTTCTGGGACCTATTATGGACAAAAACCTCTCTCACTTTTGTCAAATTCATCTCTGTTTGGTCAGAAACACAGTTTGAAGAAAAACTGGACCTAAGTGTGGCAAATGATTTGTCCTTTGGAATGACTTCTTGGAAAATGATGGAGGCATGATAATTTCATTAGAAAATTTTGGGATATGATCACACAGTGGCATCTTCAAATTATTCTCTTATTTCCACCATGGATCTCAACTTATGATTTTCACCTTTTCTGGCCATTTTCCCAAAACCTTAGATGTTTGGAGTGTTTTAAGACAATCATAAGTGTTGTCTTCTAAGTTCTCTATATCCCTTTCAAGTTCATTCATTTAGGTCCAGTTCTCCTCACCCTTTTCCCTATCTCATAAAAAATATCAGATATACTTTCTTCATGTTTGGCATTGTGTTTCTCCTTCAGGTCATTTCTGCAAGTGGTTGGTGTTTTGGTATTCAATTGGGCTATCAAGCTCAAAACCCTAGTTCTCTTTAAGACCAACTTGTTTCCCTTTCTTCTACTGTGATTTGTCTTGACTTAGGAGTAGACCATGTACCTTACCAATTACCTTCTACTATTGAAAATTTTAACACTCCTGCAGAAGTGTTAAACTCTTTGCATTTACCTCTTGCGGACTTTGAGCTGATAGGGTAGTCTTCCTTTTGAAACTTTTAGATCTTTTCTTGAGTAAACATGTCTCATCTTTCCAATACCTCTGAACCAAATTATAAAAAAGAAAAACAATATTTGAAATACCAATGATTCACCTTGGAACATATGAAACCATAATTGACCTAGTGGGAGGATTCTTTGACCTAGTCTTTGACTGAAAATTGGCTTGGAGTCTTCAAGTGAAAAACACAGTATTTGTCAAAGTGTTGTATTGAAGATCCAAAATCCAATGTACTTGATTTATCTAAAGAGCCTATAGAGATAGTTTGGAGACCATGAATTCTTGAGGAACTTGGGGATCATGAGAATGAGTTAGGCTATAGGTAACCCTAGATGGAAAGTGGAGTTATGGGCAAGGGAAAAATAGAGTAATGAGGTCATAGGTAGGAAAAAAGGATGGGGATGAGTGGCACAAGCCCAGAAGGAGTCTTTTAGGAGTGGCAGAGTGACCATGAAATGACAAGGTTGATAGAATAGTGAAATTTTTTCTATATGGATAATGAAGGCAGTGAGATTTTTGAAACTCACAATATTCTAGGAAAGTTGTTTTCAAAAATCTAGTACCAATCTATAGCCATCTACCAATAGTAAAAAAAACTGATGACTAACGGTGGCGCCACTTGGGGAGGGCAGCTCCTTTTTAGGAGGTGTCCAGGACCTTAGAGTTTAGATCTTTGGGTTTTGAAGATCAGTACCTTACTTGCACTTGGAAGATCTCTCTTCCTTCATTTTGCTGATTTTACTCTTTTGAAGCTATGATCTCAAAAATCCGAAAATACATGATTAATTCAATATCAATTCTACCTACCCATCATACTTTGCCTAACATTTTTGCTTCTTCCAGTGCACTTGGACTGGAAAAATCTTGACATAATTTTTCATTTGAAAGCATTAAACTATCTACTTCTACCCTTATGTCATCGAAGAGTTCAGATTAGGTTGATGAACTCTTTTATTCTCTACCTAGTCTACTAATCTGTCAAGGTTAAGCTATTTGACAATTTTTCATTCTCTAACCTACTAACATGAAATTTAAAACATGATCAAACCAAGTTTAAGCAATATGATTTGTCATGGGCTACGACATTTTGGACAAGCTGCACATAGACTTTATTTTTTTACAAGTGAAAACTAGAAACTTGAGGGCTAATAATTCATAATTAGTTATGCATTCATCTCATTTTTCTTTGGTTCAAAGCTATGCTTTGGGAACCAGCATATTTTCCTAATCTAATCTACTAACAAGGAAAGCTTAAATGGTTTGAAAAGTCTTCTTTCACTAACCTATCAGCAGAAAATTAAAACATGTTCAGTCATGATTAGGCTAGATGATTGAACAAGATTTTCTTTCTTCAACAATAGTGGCATTTAGGCTTGCACACTTTTAGCAATACTCTTTTTTGGTATGGGGTTGTACCTATTATTTTTACCTACCCTCTTTTTCTTATTTTCTTTCTTTTTGTGTCTTTTTTAGATCATCATTTTAAGACTAAAAACTAGAAAGATGCTCATAGTGCTGAGCTCATTTGCATACCTATCTATCCTAATCTAACTTACATATGTCATATATTCATTTGGTGAACTCCCTTTTACAGTATAACCAATCAAGTAGATTATTCCATGAGTGATATTTGTTCAGCTCTTTGAGTGTGCTGAAAAAATAGAAAGGTCACTCCCACCTCACTCGTGTTTTAATAGTAGTGCCTAAAATTTCCTTTAAAACTTGCATCAAACTGCTTCTGACATATTTTACTCCCTCTTCAAATGTCTCTAAGAAAACAACAAAGGGATCTTGAAATAATACTTGGCTCTAAGGATTTGAATAACTAGCTATATCCACGACCATCTCTTGTTCTAGCTTTTTAAGCCTTGGATTCTTTTGAGAAAGAATCTCTTCCCCTTCCTCACGATCAGCTGTACTGGAAACCTCATCGTATATTGCAATGTTTTCCTCTAGAAAAATTGATATGCTCTAATTGAGTGGGATGAAATCTATGTGAAGGCCATCATGTTTATGAGCAGGAGCACTCTTTGGCAATAAATATTCTTGAGAAGGCAGTACAGCCCCTCTCCTGTGATTATCAATTTCCAAGCCTTCATCTGCAATTTGAAATTCAATGGAACTTGGTGGCTGCAAATCTGAAGCTAAGGATAATTCTATGTCACAAATGATTTCCTCAACCATTTCAGGAAAATGTTTCTCATTGACAACTTGATCAAGAATTTCATTATCTTCTCCAACCTCAACATCAAAACTGAAATAATGCTGATTTATAATCAGATGAAAGTTATTTCTAATGGACTGAAATGAAGTAGAAAAAAGAGTCAAATATCCTTCACTTACTTCCAAATTTTCTAGAGTTTCCTCATCACTGTCATATCTGATATGTATTGGCCGATCACTGTTTTCAAGTTGATGAAACTAAACTTCCTCCTACAAACCAACTGCTGATTTCTTTGTAATATTAGCTTTTGTTTGGAGAACATAACCATCATCATACTAATCAAACTTTGGAAAATCATCAATATAAGTAATGTCACCAATCATACATATTGGATTATCAGATTATTTCTTCTCAAATTGATCTAAAAATCCATTTTCTGACCTATGGTAGCTAGGATTAGCAGGAAAATAAATAGAAAATGTTGTGTTCCTGTGTTTAGAGTTGGCTACATGTTTAGAAATTTGATTTGTTCCTCTTCGGTTAAAGAGGAGGCATTTTTATCTTTCCTTGGGTAGAACTACAATAGATCTCTTTCTCTTGCGAAGGTTGATTACGAGAATGAATGTCTGCTTGATCCTCACCTAGAAGAGATGGTGAATCATTACTTGTGCCTTTAGAGAGATCTGTGAATTTCCTTCCATTTCTTGATTGATTTATTCCTCTAATAACTCCTCTTGGTTTTTATGACGGTTAGCTTGAGTATGGAAATTTGTGAATTGTTGCTAAGAGATCTTCGGGATGAAAATTTTCCAAATCTTCATCAAAATCTACAAGGTATTGTATGATATCCTGAGATTGATCACAACAATTTTCAGCCAATGATAAAGATGGAGAATTTTCTTTATAATGCTCATAAAATACCTTGTGGAGATCCTTTAAGGAAAACAAACTACTAGGTTTTAGACCCTCATACCATTCCCTTGCCTTCCCTTCTAATGTTAGCATGAACATCTTCATAAGGAAGTCCTCATGCCATTCAACTTTTAACCCCCATACATGTATATGAAACTTGATGAGGTGTAACAAAGGGTCATCAAACTTTTCATCTTGAAACATAGGTAGGTTTTTGTCCCAATTTATACGGGGAATTTGTGTGGGAATCCGGGGATGTGATAGCTGTTCATTGGAGCATACCTTCGTTGTATCCGGATATCTTTCTAAATTAGTCAAGGAAGGGGCTACTACATCTTTTCAACCATTCTAAGTCTTGTACCACGGAGTCTTTAGGTCTATTGAGAGGTTTGTCTGAGTTTGGAATGGAAGTTGTGAACTTTTTGGTCCACCATCGGCAATGTTAGGATTGATTAATTCATTCCCGAGGGGGAGTCTTTAAGAACTAGTGAGGTTAATAGGGCTGCGAAGACCGGTGGAGTCACCGGAGTGGATGATGTTCTTGTTTTTGAGGATGTAATTTTTGTCCTGCATCAACAACTAAATGCCAATACGAGGATGTTTGTGGGAGTTCCAGGGTCCTAATGAATACTTAGATTGTCTTGACTCGGAAGGTCACCGTGATCTCCATTATGTTAGGTCCCCGTAATTTTGGCGAGATTGAAAATGACCGAAAAGACAAGGATAACATCAAACCAATCTTTGGAGTCTAGGACCTAGCCTTCCTAGACTCAAAGAGGGCTCTCTCTATACTTGTATAGAAAAATGTAACTTTTTATGATTTTAGGGTTTTTATTTTAGGCTAACTATGAGAGACTGGGGTTTGTTTGTTTGATTGGTTGTCAAGAAAGATATATATAATGGAGAGTTTAACACCATCAGGCTATGGAGTGCGCAAAAGGTGGTAGACTAAGTTTAACAATAGGTGAGGTGTATCAGGGAAAGTCTAACAAAGTCAAATGGATCTTCCAGGGGCTTATGTGAGTGGGTAGACATTGATTGTGAAATAAAGTAGGTTTAAGGCGGTTAAGAATCTTTTAAACATGTACTTTAACAAGGCCTTTGAATAACTAAGCATGAAAATAACCAAAAGGGCATAATATAATAACTTGTTCTGGGGGGGGGGGGCATTAAGGCAACAATTAGGTGAACCATAGAGAGCAAAAAACATGTAAGTCTATCTAGTGATTTCACCTTGAAATAAAGAAAATCATTTAAGATAACATATAGTAAATATCAAGAAACCGGGGAACTCCTAATCTCCTTAATCAAACTATATAGACCTTCAAAGCAACTATTTAGGATGAACAAAGGGCATAGAGAAAACCATAGACCTCTTGACCAAACCTATTTAGCAATACTTCAAAGTAAAAGACCTTAAAACTATGTTTAAGTTATATCAAAGAGCAGGGCTAACCTGTAAAACTACTTTGACATTTGATTCATTGAATCATTCTTCGAATAAATAGCTAAATGGAACCGAACGATGGGAATTCTCTAATCGACCTAGCAGAGGAAAACATACAAACAATAGGAAGTAGACGAGCTAAGGTGCCTCTAATCAACATTTCTTAGCCTAAAATTTCTTTCTGCTGAATGAGAAAGATGGAACAAAATGATAACATGAAGAAAACAAGTATATTGAATAAGGAACATCTTATTCTTCTCATGAATCCGCAAGTGAAAGCTTGTATCCATGGTCAAACAAATCAAGCCATCCACAAAAAACCAAAGCCAATTTCTCTTCAATCTCCAATCTATGATTTTTTCTTCTTAATAATCATCCAACATCTACAATGAAAGCCTCAATGCGGTATTTAACTAGCAAAGAGGACCAAAACCCTAACTAGAGTTTGAAAATATCATTAACTACTCATAAATATCATTTTTGACCAAAGAGACCATGCAAGGCCAAGACTACAAAATATCTAACTTAATGCAAAAATAAATGCTAACATAACTTCTCAACCAAATCTAGAGTGATTTGCCTCAAAAACCCTCAAAATATCTTTTTCATTAACTCGAAGTGTCTTTTGTTGATGACTTTCTAGCAAGGGTGCGGTGCCAACATGAGGAAAATAGGTCATCTTGTAGTTGAGTTTTGGAGGCCTTCCTGGTGTCCAAATGAGCTACATGATAGCTCATTGGAAAGATTTTTTCAGTCTACTTTCCAAAACTACTTTTAGTTTTCTGATTTGACTTCAAATTTACCTGCTCAAAAACTCAATCTCCCAAGACTTCTCAGCGCGAGGACCAACTGCGAAAATGGGGCAAAAGTTGGTTTTTGAGTGTTTTAACTTCCCACTTTGGAACCAAATATGCTCGAAATGATACGAAATTTTGTGAAGTCTCTGTTCTTGGCTTAAGGATTCTGAAAATGTAAACCATACCTCAAAAAAGTGCCCCAAAAAAGAGTGCCGCCATAGGCCAATACCTTTAGCCCTTAAACAATCAAATTCCAAGATCTTCAAAATTGTACCAAAATGTGGATTTACCTTGTTGATTAGGTTTGGGATGCAGCAGGGATGGATTAGCTAGATTTTCAGGTTTTCTTTGTCTTTAGCCTCATTTATTTCATCATGCCCTTCATAGGCCTCATTTCCCTCCTTTGTTTGATTCTTCATTTTTGTGCCTTGTTAGCCTCGAGTCCTCATTATCTTCCTCTTCATTTACGGATTCCTTGATATGTCTGATTCGTTCTCTCTACGACTCACATATGCCTCCTTGATTAATTTCTCACTGCTATCTTCATCATTGCTCTTTTCTTCACTTTTTGATTTCTCGTTGGCATACGCACTCACCATTACCTTCTTCTTCATTGCTTGATTCACTATGCCCTCTTCCTTATTGACATTTGATTGCTCATTGTCACCTTCCTCATTTACGATGCACGGTGCCCATGAGATGATGGTGATGGATTGTGAAAGGAGATGAAGGAGGTTATTCTGCACCTTTGTGCTCATGCCTCTTTGGCATTTTGAGCCTTTCCCTGTACTGCATTGTCTTTCTGAGGTACTAAAACTTGCCTTGAAAGACCTTGGGACTACAAATGAAAATAAGATGAAGGGATAATGGAATGGCGACCTTTGCGATATAGGGTATAAATGAATGAGTGTTATGACCTGCTTGGATAAATGAAAACCTTTAAAATTAATGTAAGCACGCTTGTCAATCAACGATTTTCTTTATAGGCGGATGGAATGAGGTTCAACGATGATGTGAAGTTTAAGCCTTGGAGTAGCCTTTTAGGGTTTCCTTATCATTCACTAAAAATCATCAAATAGCTTGAGAATGTGGTTAGGGCATCCATTTACTAGTCATCGATACCCTTAGGGACCTTGGAGGAAGTATGAAAGAAATTTAAGGTAGATTAAGTGGTTGTTTTTGCTTGGAAGGCCATCTGACAAGGGCACAACGCCTATGCCGGGCGCGCAACGCCCGGCCCCGAGGACGCAGCGCCGAAGGCAAGCTTGTGCTGGTGTTAGGCAATGGGACAACGCCTTGCCGAGTGCACAACGCCACATTCCAAGTGCGCAACGCCACTATATGTTTTGCATGGGAGGACAATCAGGCGCAATACTCGACTCCGGGCGCTGCGCCTCAAAATTTCCCAATTTGACTTAGAAACTCAGAATTTTCTTATCTCCTTGAAACATAATTATCTCCAAGTGACAATAATCCTCATGAAGTGTGAAATGAGTTTTAATGGAAGTATGAATTCCACTTATCTTTGCAATCCACTTTCTAAGGTTTTCAAGCCCTTTTCCTTTTCTCACTAACTCTTTTGACATGCTTTGTCTACATGTAGGTGGCTGAAATGATGGGCTTGACCCTACTTTATTCTTTAGTGTGTGAGTTTGAGCTTGGCAACTTTTTAGGATGCTTACACATCTTAGTATCTCAACCTAAGCTCAACTCATACTTTTCTTTGCAAGTATTTGAAAACCTTTGAATTTTCCTTTCTCAACGATACTCTTTACACCTTTATTAACGGAGTTTTCTTTGATGAATTTGATATTTATTTTGGTCAAGGAGGCATGATATGTTTCCTTTTCACTTTTAGGATGATTGCACATACAACATCTTGCGTTTCTTGTGTAGTCTCAACCTTTAAGTTCAATTTAACCTTTTCACCTTTTTTTCTTTGTAGTTTGCGGAATATGACATTTGTTTTAACACATCGGCGGCTCAAAAGCTTCCTTATTCCTATCATGGAGTCTACCTCACTCTCACCTTCCCTATGCTATTTCTGCAATTGATTACTATGTTGGCACTTTCTTTGGACTATCAAGTGCAAAACCCTAATTTTCAGCAGGGACCAAATTGCTTCCCTTTCTTCTGGTGTAAATTTGACATATTTCTCTCGAACGGACCATCTATCTTATCAAAACCTGGCGATGGAAAATTCAACATACACCCAAAGTGTCAAGCTTGTCCATTACCTCATGTGCGAGACTACGAAAGGCGAGATGATCTTCTTTGGAAATGATGACCTTGGAATATATGAAACCTAATTGACCTAATGTGGGGGTTCTTTGGCTTGACCTTGACTAAAAATTGGCTTTGGAGGTTTTAAGTGGAAGCAGGTATTGACAAAATAGTATGTGGTCAAATCCAATGTAATTGATTTATCTAAATTTTACATTGGACCAAAAACTTTTAAATCATTAAAATTCACAAACTGACAAAAACTTATGAAATTGTATTCCACGAAAAAGTCATAGATGGGTTTTAAGCAATTAAAAAATACAATCAGACAGCATTATTGCGTGGAAGGACAAATTTTTTGAATAATTAAACTGGTACATTTTTATAAGTTTCGGTTTTTAAACATATTCGGTAATTAAAACTTGTGTGCGTCGATTCCCACTAAAAGGACAAAAAAATTTGAATAATTAAACTGCTAGATTCTATAAGTTTTCGGCTTTTTAAACATATTCGCTGAATAATTTTCTACAAAATATAGTCAAAATACATTGAAAGTATAAATTTGATTTAAAAAAAAAATCTGTGTGTTCTTAATGATGAAAAGTTATTTAAAACATTTAGGTGTTTATACATCAAAACACATTTTACATAATGAAAAAAAATATAATAACCACAATTACATTTACAAAAAAATATATATTACATTTATAAAAAAAAAATTATTGCCATCTTCATATGAAAACAAAAATCTTAAAAGTATTAAATTACACCCTTTCTGAATCAATACATTTCGAACGTTGACCAGTAGTTATAAAGTGGCACAGAGGGAAGTGAAATCTGATCATGAAGTTGAAGAATACACAGAGAGTGGGTGAATCTGAACATGAAATTGAAAGACTCCCCCGCACCTTCACGTAAGCATTGGTTGAGCACACTGAGACACAATATCATATCATCTCTGCATTGTTCTACAATGGGCACAATGTGGCATCCTCTCTCCATTCGCACAACTCTCCACACACTAAACTAAACCTAGTTTATACTACACATTCCCATTTAATAGTAACGCTCATCACCATATTTTACCATATCAATCACACTACACTAACAACGTGCTCCACATTAACTCATGAAGACCCAATCCAATGATTAATTGTAAAGCCAATCCACCACTAATTCTTAAGAAACCAATCAATGAATTCATTCCTTTGGAGACCAATTCAATCATAGTCATTGCAAATAAGTCAAATAAACTTGTTCTCAAAAATTGCAAATAAGTCAAATAAACATTCTCAAAAATTACCATGAGTAATTTCACTTTTAAGTGTGGTATTTCACATTCTCCACCTAGAGGTGGCATTGGCATAGAATGGTCACCATGTGTCTGCGTTGGCATAAACTAGTAGAGCACAACACTAGCATTAGTGCCACTTTGAGACATTTAGGGAAATGTCACTATTCTAGTATAGGAAAAATCACACTTTCTCTTCCCATAAATTTGCCACGGCTTCAAGCCTCTTTCTTGGCAACTCGAGGACTTCTTAACACCTCAATACCCTTTAGCAAACCTTAGTAATCAATAGATAATCGTGAAAATACACCATCAATGATTGACATAGATTCCAAGCTTCTTGATTGGATCCATGGTTGACATCAATGCCAACACCATGGCAGGCAACATTTTCCCCCTTTGGCATTTATGGAAACCTTCGGTAACATCACCCAGGCATCATCTTCTTCACTTTTTATTAATGGTTCTCTTCTTCACTTATGGATATCGCTATCTCCCCCTTTGACATCAATGGAAAAGGGTGATCCATCCTCCTTTGAACACCATTATGACCTTGGCAATGAACAATTCAGTGTTCAATTGTTTGTTGATGAAATCATATCATTTTCCAACACTTGTAAAGTAATCATGATGAACCAAGAAATATGCTACCTCCATGCAACCAACAAGCCTCTCTTGCCAACACCATGCTCTTCTCTCACTAAATATGCTCCCCCTAAACAATTTCTAGGGGTTACAAACATCTCTTCATGTTGTTGTACAATGCCTTTAATTGTTGCCTTTACCTCCTTGCCACATGCAGAGGCTACTCCAAGTACGACGGGTGAAGCCATACAAATTTGACCAATGATATAGAATGAAATAGTACGCAAGCATACATGAGATACAAGGCTACATAAATGACCACCAAAAGCATACATGGCTGAAGTATGACTCTCAAAACATGCCTATACTAGTAACTCTTCCATGTGTAAGCTTAGAAAAGAAGACTCACATGACTCTCATGTATGGCTCAACCAAAAGCTATCCAACCATCATGTCAATCATATATATGTACATGTATTCCTTACACTAATGACTCCAAAGTCTCATACGCAGAAGATGACCTCTATAATACACGTAGTGACAAACTGACTCTCTCCCATCGATGATTAATACAATGATTGCACAACCAAATAGACCAACGATGAAATGCAATAAGGTACAAGGCTATGTCTTGCACACAAATGTGCTTACTTGGAAAAAATGGATACTTCCCTTGATACATCCCAAATGAATCTTACTCCCCATCATGTCTCATACATAGGCTTACTTACAAATAAAAATCATGACAAGTACAACAAAGTTGATCCACATGTCTTTTCACTCATGAGACCCCACTATGGTACACTACATACATAAATGAGTGAATACAAGGTAAATTAACATACAACCTTGAAACCTTAGTTGCACGAGTGAGGTGGCGCGGCTCACCCCTGCCTTTGTAGTCACATGTGTGTCGATGCTACGGGTGGATGCACCCATAGGAAGGTGTCCATACGAGCCCAACGATTGTCGTTGGGCTCGGGCGGAGCATCCACCCATGTGCACCCATGTAAATTTTGGATAGACAAAATTTTCTATGCTTAATACAAATTTACTTCAATCTTCAGGGGTGGATACAATATAGCAATCACATAAACATGAAATTAAAATGTTGATAGAACATACCAATAGATCAACAAAATACAAGCCAATAAAATATATCGGTTACATATCTTCTTGTCCGGAAAAGATGTAGAATAGTGTGCGTTATGACGGTCAACATGATGCTTCAACCAACAATGTCTTTCTCGGGTAAGCCAAACCTCCAAGTGTCACACACACAACCCTCGAACGACTTATCAAAAAGTCAACATAGTTCAACAAGGATCCCACATCCAGTTTTGGCATCATCTATGTTACACGGCATCATCCATATTTACGGCATCCATTTTCGACATCATCCATATTTTTGGCATCCATTTCCGGCATCATCCGAGTTTACGGCATCATTTGGCATCATCCAGTTTACGCATCCATTTCGACGGCATCATCTCGTTGACATCCATTTCTGTAGCATCATCCATAATTACCGCATCCATTTACGGCATCATCCATAATTACGGCATCAAAATTCACGACATCCATTTCCAACATCATCTAAGTTACGACATCCATATTTATACATGGGAGAGAGAAGCATCTTCTGTTTGAATGAACCAATCAAATCATGAGGAATGTGTGTGATGAGATGATGATAAAATGACCTCCAAGTCTCTCCAAATTATGTACATCGAGAGGTGTGTGACACATCTTTGTTGGGCTCTCAAGCCTATATTACAAATACGGCCGACCTTGCACATAGTGGAATAAATTCAAAATAAATGTTCTTCTCATCCAGGTCGAAGATGATATTTAGATCAATCTTACACTCTCGAAGAGGAATCCAATAAAAATATTGGCATCATCATCTTAGCGATTACAACATGGAGTTTTGACCTAGTTGCCAAAAAATTAACACTCCCTCTCAACTAGGAGAACTCCATCCCTGTTCATCCAAACATCTTGTGTCATCGTTTAACTTTCTTCCTGGATATTTATTTCAAATAGCGAGTCACAAGGTATGTCTGTTGACCCAAAGTGTTTCCGGAAGGTTGAAAACCTCTATGGGACTCGAGGACTCTCATACTAACTTGAGGCTAGTTTAACTACTTCGAAGTTAGCTTAATTGAGCAGAAGTCGGTTGGAGGTTCAAAACCTCTATTGGATTCAGAGTGACATACAAACACGGAGTTAGTTTAAGCGACCGAAGTCGGTTGGAGGTCCGAAACCTCACCTAGACTAAAAAAAAAAATAGTGACAAGGAAACAGATGAATAATTTCAAATAAATAGAGAGTCAAATATTCCACTTAGTGCTAATCCTAGGACTACTGAGAATTTCCAAAAAATAGAGACTCACAATTTCCACTTAGTCTTAATCCTTGGGACTTTGAGAGAAATAGTGATGAATGGCGGGGATGAAGGATTTCGGTGAATATAAACTCACATTTTCCATAGTCCTAATCCTAAAGAATATGAGAGAAATAGTGATGAATGGAAAGATATAGAATTTTGAGTGGATAGAGGTACATTTGCCAATTCTCCTAATCTGAGGACTATGAGAGCAATAGTGATGAATTGCAAGATGTATGGGTGGAAGAGAGTGCATTTTCCGATTCTTTTGTAATCCTAAGGACTATGAGAGAAATAGTGATGAATGTAAGTGAGGATGTATAATTTTCGATCAGATAGAAAGTCACATTTTCCACTTAGTCCTAGTCATAAGGACTATGAGAGAAATAGTGATGAATGGCAAGATGAAAAAAATTTCGGTAAATAAAGAGTCACATTTTCCACTTAGTCCTAACCATGGACTTTGAAATGCAGGGGGGAAGGGCGGGATGAATATTTTCCAATAAATCGAGAGTCTCAATTTCCATAGTCCTAATCATATGGACTATGAGAGCGACGATGATGAAGGCCAAGATTGAAATTTCCAATAAATCAAGAGTCGAGAATTTTGACATAGTCCTAATCCAATGGACTATGAGAGCATCAATGATGAGCGGAAAGATAAAGATGGTGAATAATATCCTCCAAGTCGGTATTTCAATACCGGAAATGATGGTATTGAAAAGTTTCATGTTACTTGAAGATGGTAATAGATATTTCCAAACAATGATATGGTGGGTTTCCTAACTATATTGAAAATGATCGTAGTAAGAATAGTATTCCGCCTAATGATGATGGAAATTATTGTTCAAAAGAATGATAAAATGATGGAGATGCGTCGAGAAAATATTGTATCTAGGAATAGGAGTAGACCTTTTCGTATCAATCCAAGATGTTCTAGTTATACGAGGGTAGAGTAGAATATCTCCTTTGGAAGAAGTTATATCCGTGATCTCATTTCAAGTGGCTATTGTAAAAAGGATTGCTTGAAACATATGTATTTCAAGTTTGCTTTCGAGGAAAAGGAAGAACTATTTGTCAATGAATAAAATCATGTAGAATTCATATTTAGTGGGTTGCATGCAATCTACCTTTAGTTATGATTATCATATTCGGTCTTTATTGCTCTATAGAAAAGGATTTCAAAATGTTTCATTCAATTGGTAATTTTTCATTCTCAAGAAGAATGCACTTGATAAAGAAATTACCTTATTATAATTCCCATCATAAATATATAGATAAAAGTCAAGGTTCTATATAATTCAATCTCTAGAAGGTTTATGAATGAAGCATTGTAAAAAATTATACATTAAAACATGTTTTTAATTTTCGAAATTCAAGCATCATAAAACCATATTTACATAAATTTAAAAAACTTTGAAATTCCATTCCATATAATGGAGACATGCAAAATCCGATCCCTCGAGATCTACCTTTATAAAAAATCCACATGATTGTTACATAAAGTTAATTAAAGTCCCTTTATCAAAATTCTCCTTTTACTTTTTATATATTAGGTATTTTATAAATTTTATAATAGAAAATAGTACAATTCTAAAGCTATATAACCATAAAACTTAGCAATTTTTACCAAGGATTTGTTATAAAAATCTATTATACTACTTGATATAATCTTCTTCCAACAAAACCACAAGTATTGAATAAGATTGTTGGTTCTTAAAAAAAATGATCTCTACAAGGCTATTTGGTACAAGGCGATTTGATTAGGAATCTCTCCCCAATCTCAAAGGTAAATTTCCTTATAAAATTAAATTATTGATAATGGTTATCTAGTGGAGATAAATTGTGTTTGATAATGCTAATGTTTAAAAATTGTTTTTTTAAGAAAGCTTTTAGATATTGATGAAGGATTAGTGAGTTCTTGACTTGGATTTTAACCTCAACCCATTCCTTTAAAATTCATTTTGAAATCAATTATTTTTTCCACAATGATATTTACAAGCACACTAAGTGTAAATAACACCTCAAAAACATTCAACTATTATATCACAAACCATTCAAATATTACATTTTTTCATATACATGGAATATCATTTCCATAAACTTGTCACCATACAAAATACTAATCATTGGTTGTTGGGAGCAAAATAGATATCAATACGTTATTATTTAGTGAAATAACCATGTCTTGATAGCCCCAAGAAAATGATCACAACAAAACATTCACATATTGGGGAACTATGTTGATGTTGATCAATGACTTCTCTTGCGGTAGATGGTGATTCAATGTCATCTCTAACACCTCCATCTATAGTTGACCATTCCTATGGAAAGTATATGAGTGGACATCTTATGAATTTTTGCATGGTAATGTATGTGCTAAGGTGGAAAGCTGCGAAATCTACATTATTTCTTATTTCAGCGGTTTTAAATTTCCTTTTAGAACCATGATTTCCTTTGATCTGATTTCATATGAGAGGTGAGTTTTTGAAAAGCGTAATATCATTGACAACATAAATTTTCACTCCTTTAACCCCTAAACAAGGGAAATGTAGTAGGATTTTTTGTTTGTTTTCCTCTCGTGCACCTCTATATTTCTATGGAGCACATTATTTCTTGCCACATTATGAAACACATATTTTATAGTGGCTTCACCAATTTTAGGACGAAAATACATTTCGATGTAAAAATCCCACTTTATTTTGTTCTTTATGCTTGAAAACCTAGAAAATATAAAATAATAATAAATTCATATTGAACAGTAAGATTTTATCTCGTTTATACATTCAAACATCCAAAAGAACAAAATAAATGGGTTGGTGAAGTCATTACAAAATAAATAATGAACCAAACTAGAATAAACTTATTAATGTATATTTCCACAATAGATCATTATTTGTGGTTCTAACTTCGTGACCATTGTTTTTCTACCTCAAATCTATCCTTAGAAGAGTTGTTCCGCCAACAACTAATTTTCCTACCTTGAAACTCATCAAATTTCAAATTCCGACTCAAAGACACAAATGCGGTGACACGGGAGATCTTCAATGCGAACAATACTCACCAAACACCAGCAACCAAGTAATATGAGATCACTTTATCATCCGGTAGGAACCAAACACTATGTATAAATGTTATTGATTAGAAGTTAAAACATTTGATACACATTTAAATTAAATTTACATTCGAAAGCTACATCAGCATACATCTAATTTTGGGATACATCAAGTGGGAAATGAATGAAAGAAATTTCTTAACCAAAATTTCATACAAAAATCAAGATATTGAGACTACAAGACGAGGAAGAGAGAAGAAGTGTAAATATGAAAAGGCGAAAAGAAACCAAACCTTAAATCTACACTACCTTGAAAGGAGATGAATTCCTTAAGGTGTTATGAAAATCCAAACTAATTGTTGATGGATTTGACTAGATTATTATGTGACTAAGGACTACTCTCTATCTTTGGTATGATGCATTCCCAGAAGAAACTAGAAATTTTGAATATGCCTTGATTATGTTAACTTACATAATCAGGCGAGAAAATTGAATATTTTCAAGGCAGATGTGTTTCCAAATATCTTAAAGTTATAAATTATCATCAATGCCTAATATTTACAATAAATAAATCTTATAACAACATGGATTTTGAAGAAAAATTTATGAATATTAAAAGCAAAAGAGAAGATGAAGGAATGTAAGATTATGGAGCCACTATATCTAAGTAATGCGAAGCTAGCTTTACAATGAGTATGCATATCAACTTACAAGAAATAGGGTTAATAACTAAGGATGCTACATTGGAAGAAAACTATGTGAAATTTTCCAAGGTTCTCCTAGTCTTATAGAGATGCTTCCTTGAAATACGCAAGGTTCTCAAAGAGTAGTTTTTATTGAAGAATTCAACAATTTTTAGGGTCAATTTTAAAAAATAGATAAAAGTAGGGAAGAGAAAAAGTTTTCATTTTTACATAAAATGTATAGAATTCAGACTTAAGCAAAAGTTTTGCCTCATTGGATTAACTTTGAGTAGGAAAGAATTTAATTAACCTAACCATTGAACTTCAAGAATATAAATTCTTCAAATTGAAAGTGGCGGTAAGCCTTTGACTACTTACTCATAAAATATACAACATGTGTAATGTAATTGAAATCCATAAACTGGAGGAAATAAACTACTCACAAGTGGCCTTTAATGGGTTTTCAAAAACGATTGAAGAGAACATGAAAAATTTAGACACCATTAATACTAGAAGATGACCAAAAGAAAAGGAGAAAGTAAAAGGAAAATTTGCATTTTGAGGAAGCGAGTTTAGGGATCGTGCTTCAACCCCACCATAAGGCATGATATATGTGACTAATCACTGCTCCACTTAGACCCACATATCCTTTCGGAATTCCCGGCAAAACTCCCTGGATTTGCGGGCAAATTTTGACACATGTAACCATAGACCCTGTGTTGCCAAATGTTTGAGAATTAGCTGCGATGGTCATATACGAGATACATCTACCATAATTTTTCCTTGAAACATGTTCCATCACAGGATAACCATATCATGGAATACCCAACAATATTCATGATGGATCCCGTAAGAGCAATCTCATGGAGGTGTTATCACCCGAGAAAAATGAAACATCATTTGATAAAGTCCTAGAGGTTCATGTGTCAAAGGTAGGGTCATAAAATTCATTTTTCATTGCTTGGTTAAGGAAAATTTTAATTTTCTTATTATCTTATCCTAAAGTCCAAAAATCTCCCTAATTAAATATTTTCGGTCACATTAGTCATTATTTTACGACATTTTTCATTTCCCAAGCTTATATAACTCCTAAAAAGTCATTTTATCCAGAATCTCTAATTTTGTAGCGAAATACACAAATAAAACACACTTTTCACTACGAAGCGCTCATACTTTCGTAGCGAAGCGCCGGAAATTACACTAAGCACGCTACAAAAGGAAGTATTCTTGTACGGTCTTGTCAAAAAAATTGTTAGGTGTCTAATTAAATGATTGAAAGGGATAAGTAGATTCCATTCAAGTCATTTGAGTTAAGATCGAGTACAATGATCATGGTGAAGTCATTATTACCCTTTTTAGCATGTATGAGTCATCATTATGCCATGAGTTGTCATCGAACTTCAAAATATTTCCCAATTGAGTCATTTGTCATTCTCCATTCCCTCTTTGTGTGTTATTCAGCGAGCGGAGAGCTATTTTCCTTTGAGGTCAGGCGCGGGCCGTGTTTTCAAGGATTTGCGGGTATCAACATTGAGAAGAAGAAGACATTAAAGAACTATGGTACCAAAGGGGAAGACCAAGAAAGGTGACCACTATCTTAGATATGAGCCATCGAACATTAACTTGATAAATGAAGACCCGAACAACTTCGAAGTTTCGGAAGGAAGAATAGGGTGTTTGTAAGGATTTTACCAAAAGATTGCAAGGATTCCATATACGGGTTTCTAAAAAAAAATTTCCCTAAATTTCAATGGAACTCTGAAAAGTGGGAATGTTGAACCTCACTATAACACCAAAGACCAACACCGGCAACAACGGGGATTCGAGGGGACAAGAAAAATGGTTCAAAGGTTTCAAATTCAACATGTAGGAATATAAAGAATTTATCAAGCCGGAACATAGTGGTTGAACTTACAAATGCCATTCCAAGAATATATGAAAGATGCTTTTAAAGCTCATAATCATTCAGAAATACTTCACTTGTGAAGGGAGGTATCATAGAACAGGTCTTCTTCACACCACTTCAAGCTTTTGCTACACTTTGTTGGTAGGAATATCTTCGATCTCACAGCACCAGCTTATACATAATCTTAAGAAAAAGTAATGAATCAGTTCAGCTAAATTTGAAGGAAAGTGAAGCCCTCCTTTGTTTCATCATGGTTTAATAATTTGTTGGCTTTAGATGAGTTAGACAGAAGGCTGCATTTCTTTTTTGTTTGTTGGTGGCTTTGAAGTGAATGCCATTACCCCTAAAACCCTAATAGCTAGAGGTATAACATCATCTTTGGTGGCGAGAACAAAGTGAACCAATAGGGTTAGAGAAAAGTGAATAAGTAATTATGGAAATAGAGCGATTATGTAAACAGTACACTGTTGTTTCACACAAAAAAAAAAAAAATCAACTTCTGAGCAAACCTGTAAGACTCAGAGTCAATTATGAGTAAACATGAGAAAAAGGATTACAAGTAGCCAAATAGTGCCTAAAAGTAAATTTAGAGGACATTCTACATGCATTGATGTTGAAGAGACTCCCATAGTCCAAGAGTGGCAGGGATATAGATGAGGGGAAAGAAGCTTAACAAAGCTAAATCAACAAAGAAGTTAGAGTTTGAAGGTGAAGATGTAGGTTTTATGTTTCAGGCTAGAAAACCCATGACAAGACATGCTAGAAAACTTATGGAAAGTAGTAAATAAGTTTAAAGGGTCAACGACATTGTCCATCCACCACCAGTATTATTGACCTATCATGACCTACAAGAAAAGATACGGTCATCAAGAAAAAAGAAAGGAAAGAGAAAATTATTGAAAAAACAAAGTTTGAGGTCCTTGAGGAACAATTGAAGTTAGTAAATCATGAAATAATAGACTTGAAGAAGGAGGCAAGGAAACATAACGTTCAAAAGATGCGAGTTTGAGAAGAAGAAGAGGTTTGGGAAGAAGCGAGGTTTGACGGTGTGAAGACCTTAGATATAACACAACAATTAATCAAATGGACTTTGCCATTGAGAAGAAGATGAAACATGTCGAAGAATGAACTTTTGCACTTGAAATCTAATGGCGAAAATTTGAAGGACCAAGTCAAAGACCTCAAAGAGTAGTTAGAATTGATCCACGAGGAGTTGGAGAAGAAGGGTTTAAAGATGATTGTAGTTGAGGAACCCATAGCTCAACTCATCATTAATGAAGAAGAAACACCTCAAGACTCTTAAGTTGAGTTGATTTATGTTTTGAGAGGTTAATGGAATGTTTAAAACCAAGTTTATACATCCCCAAGAGTATATTTTAAACAAGGTCAAAATTTGGAATTTACACGGTTTTCCACGGTTCATAACATTTCCTAGGCTTGAAGCAGAACGCTACGGGGGTATGTAACTTTCTTTTGGCTTCTAAAACCACTTTGAGAGCTTTTAAAGGAGAGGAAATGGTAGTGATGATGTGTCGAGTTATGATGAACACCATGCAAGAGCAAAGAAGAAAAATTTTGATGGAAAAGGTCATTTTTTTTTGGATGCTGTTGCCATGTTTTCGTGGCAGAGTTGTTTTGAAGGTTTATAGCGAGGTTTAAGAGAAGTTTTGGACGGGTGGACACATCAAACGAGGTCAAGAGACCTTGCCAAAAATCATCCATGACTTGAAGACCATGAAATGAAGACAACTCATCAACTAAATCATTTGTTGAAGATAGGGTCATGTTTTCTAAAAAATAGAGTTTGTTACATATGATTGACGAGGATATTTAAGATGTCAAGTAGTGATGATCTATGACATAGCCCATTCAAACATGTGAAGAATTAGTTGTCGGATATGTAATTATTTTAAGAGACAAGGTAGTTGATGTAATAAGTAGCGGTTTGAGTCTATTAGGAAAAGGATTGTTTTAGAGTGTAGGCTGTCATTTTCTCATTAAAGCACATGTTTTCATGTTATACAAGGTGTCATAGGAAGAGCTCGATGAATCTAGCCAAGAGGTAGATCATCTCTCATGTAAAAAGTCTATTAAAGGGCGGATATTGAAATTCATAAAGGGTTGGATATTTTGCAATGCTGAAACTTTATGTAATTTGTATGATATTAGTAATACGAGAGGACTTTTTCTTGGCAGACACAATTCTGATGTTGTTTTAATACTTTTCTTATCTATATTTTTATGTGTATCACTTGAAGTAGATTTCATCCTTATTACTCGGAATTCATATGTTTATTCTTTGACTTCTATATTGATGAAATGATTGTGTTTCCTATGTTCTATGTGTGATTTTCCTTTTTAAAAAACTCGTACTTGCCTCAAATTCTATGTCGAGACACTTACCACTAAATATATTGATTTTTTGACTCCATAAACCAGTGAGGTGCCCAGGCATACTCTTTTTATTCTACATACATCACACTCAAGTTTTTTTTCAAATAGAGTTAGCCATCTAGTTTCATCATTATCTAATATCATAAACCCCTTTGAGAGAGCCCTCTCGGTGAAGAGCTTAGCTTTAGTCAGAGGTTGGTTTGAATTACTTACATAGATTTGTCCCATTACTTGACCAATCAAGTGAAATTTTGTGATAAAATTTTGGTGCATTGTCAAGAGCTTGAATATACTTTTCCCGAAATTTTGAAGTTTAACTTCTAAAGGTAGAAGGAACTCAAAAAATTTGTTCAATGCGCATCTACCTTGGTGACTCCATTCAAAATTCATATGATCAAAGGTGGCTTCGAGAAGGAGATTCATGAGGACTAATCGACCCAGATCCACCTACCATTGTGGAAAATACAAACACAATCTCCGGAAAGTCGAGCATTTAAATATCAGGTAATCCATTACATACAAAAATCCTTGTCCTACGAATTTTTAAGAATTCTGAAGATAAAAGTTTGATGATAAAATTTAGGAAGTCTTGTTTAGGTCTAAAAGTGAAAAAGAATTAAATGATTATCTTTCTTATATCTACATAGAAGAGGTATTGATACCTCGGCAAGTAAGTAGCACAAAAATATAAAGAAGAGTTTTGGGAAGCAATCACTTCGGGAGTTGTTCTTAGAGAGAGAATCTTTCACTAGAAAATTTGGCCCAATTTCAAACGGCCAATTCATCGCTCTTGAAACACATAGTCGTCGCAAGAGCGATAGTTCGATGACGGGAAAACGTGGTTTGCCATCCGAGTCACAATTCGAACTCACTTAAAAAGTGTCCTCACAGAGCACCTTTTCCGTTGCTTCCAAACAAATGTCGCTCTTGCGACGTTTCCCAAGCCGTCGCGCTTCGGCTGTTGTCGCACTTCCAAATAAATGTGGTCCGGCGTTTTGAACGTCTCTTCGGACGTTTATGGTATCGCAATTAGGCAGAAATGTAGTCGATGTTTTGAACGTCGCTCTTCCGACTTTTGTAAATTGTTGCAATTCGACGCGATGTGAGTCGACATTTTTGGTAGAGCGCTCTTGGATGTTTGTAAGGCGTAACGAATTCGACGCAATGTGGTTCGACATTTTGGACATCACTCTTAGAGCGTTTGTAAGCATTTTCCTTGATTCCAACGAAATGTGGTCCGACATTTTGAACGTCGCTCCTCCGACGTTTGTAAAATGTCGTTGTTCGACGTTTTTAAGTTGTGTAAATTCCAACACTTACAAGGCGTCGGTATACGACGACGGGTTCAATTTAAAAAAAAAAAATGAAACTTTAAAACGGGGCCGATAAATCTCCAATATTTGTTATGAATTGTGGGCGTTCCAATGACAATGAAATATTAATATAATAAACCACCCCGCGACGCTTCGACTATAAACAATCATTTTTTTTTTCACAAGAGAAAAAACATTGTTTTGAATATATTATATGAAGTAAAACGATTACGCCAAGTCATTACATTTCACATCTAAAGATTGGAACCCAAATATCCATCCGGAAAAGTGGAAGTCCCACCCCCGGACAATGATGAAAAATACCCCATGTCACATACGGGGACATGATATAAAACCCGATAACGATCCACACATGGAGATTATGGCTTAATCTGAGAAAACTGTCAAATATGCCCGGGGGGCATCTATAAGAAAGTGAAATAGCGGTATGTAGAATAGTAAAGCAACGGATAAATTACCGACGTCCATTGTTCCAAATACAATTAAAGTACCCAAAATCCTTGAACGAGAGAAAAACGCTAATCATGTGAGGAGTGTGATATGTCCAAAATATAAAAATACCATCGGACCATATCAATAAATGGCATCGCTAGTTTGGAAGGCGAGGAGTGATAAACATTAATCATTTTTTTTCACAAAGAAAAAATGTTGTTTTGAATATATTATATGAAGTAAAGCAGGTCCATAAAGTCATTAAATTTTCACATGTGAAGATTGGAACCCAAATATCCATCCGGAAAAGTGGAAGTCCCACCCCGAGACAATGACGAAAAATACCCCATGTCACATACGGGGACATGATATAAAACCCGAGTAACGGTCCACATGGAGATTATCAACAATGCGAGAAAGCATCCAAATATGCCGAGGCATCTATAAGAAAGTGAAATAGCAGTATGTAGAATAGTAAAGCAACAAATAGAGTATCGACATCCATTATTCCAAATACAAATTAAAGTACCCAAATCCTTGAACGGAGAAAAACTCTAATCATGTGAGGAGTGTGATATATCCAAAATATAAAAAGACAAAGCAGACCATATCAATAAACCAACATCGCTAGTTTTGAAGGCATAGTGATAAACATTAATCATTTTTTTTCACAAGAGAAAAAACGTTGTTTTGAATATATTATATGAGTAAAAACGAGTCCATGAAGTCATTACATTTTCATGTGAAGATTGGAACCAAATATCCATCCGGAAAAGTGGAAGTCCCACCCAGGACAATGATAGAAAAATACCCCATGTCACATACAAGGACATGATATAAAACCCGGTAACGGTCCACATGGAGATTATCGACAATCGAAAGCATCCAAATATGCCCGAGGCATCTATAAGAAAGTGAAATAGCGGTATGTAGAATATTAAAGCAACGGATAGAGTACCGACATCCATTGTTCCAAATACAAATTAAAGTACCCAAAATCCTTGAACGAGAGAAAAATGCTAATCATGTGAGGAGTGTGATATGTCCAAAAATATAAAAAGACCATCGGACCATATCAATAAACCAACATCACTAGTTTTGAAGGCAGAGTGATAAACATTAATCATTTTTTTTTCACAAGGGAAAAAATGTTGTTTTGAATATATTATATGAAGTAAAATAGTCCATGAAGTCATTACATTTTCACATCTAAAGATTGGAACCCAAATATCCATCCAGAAAAGTCGTCCACCCCCGGACAATGATAGAAAAATACCCCATGTCACATACGGACATGATATAAAACCCGATGCGGTCCACATGGAGATTATTGACAATACGAGAAAGCATCAAAATATGCCGAAGGCATCTATGAAAGTGAAATAACGAGTATGTAGAATATCAGTAAAACGAGATAGAGTACCAACGTCCATTGTTCCAAATACAAATTAAAGTACCCAAAATCGTTGAACGGAAAACGCTAACCATGTGAGGAGTGTGATATGTCCAAAATATAAGAAGACCATCGGACCATATCAATAATCGGCATCACTAGTTTTGAAGGCGAGGTGATAACTTTGTCAACACATAAAATAGTATCGTAAAGCGGATATAGGAAATGTGCGGAGACATGTCTGTTGATATACGCCTCACAAAAAAGCATCCATGATAAAGCAAAAATATGTATAAACCCGGGGTCGATTGTATGTTACGCTTTAGCTTGTTCCGAGGAAATAAAAACCATGCGAAACCCGAGGCTCGCTTGTAAGATCGGGCTCGCTTGATTTAAAATTGGTAACCATACGTATTTGTCAAGATGTGAGTTCGACTCTCTTATTTCCATTAGTAGCCGCTACGGCATCCACCCTACATTCACTTATAAAAATGTTCTGTCAGGTATACAAAGAAAAGGTATAATACGTAGACCATATAAACATGGCTGTATTTCAAAAAACGAGTTTAAAATAGAAACGGGGCAACTTTTTTTTTTTTCAATTGTTATGAACATAATTCAACGAGTGAAATATTAATATAATAAACCACCGCGATTAGCCGACTATAAACAATCATATGAACATGGCCTCACAACAGATCAAAAAAACGGTTTAAAATAGAAATAGGGCAATATTTTTTTCTAAATAAAGTTAATCAATAACGATTGAGAATAAAATTACACGCAAAGTCAAAAACATTTCCCGAGACTCATGGCAAATTTGTCATCAAAAAATCAAAAAAAAATTAAGGAAAATTTGCTCTCATACGAAACACGGTCTTAGGCAGTTACGGAAATTCAAAAATATTACGGAGGTCCGAACGAGTAATATAATCTAAAAAGCGACCCAATTAAGTGGGGTACGAAGAAAAAAACAAATTAAACCAAACTACTCCTCCCGATGGCTCCTCGACGATTCGGCACCATCCTTCAAAAGGTCCAGATGCTTCAAGTGCTACCTCCCCATTCATGCCTTGCTCCCCTCCTAAAGGCCCGAATGTTTGGCGGATTTTTACGAGCTCGGACCCTCGGACGGGTGCATTGTTCTTCTATTTGGGCCTCCTCACCGGAAAACCATAGTAATTGAAGTTGTGATTCATGGGCGGTTCGGAGGGAAATTAAAGGGAAAAACTGCAATGCGCGTCGTGGGAGAAAGTGACGTTGAGGAAAGCTCGAGGGGAAGCAGAGCCCATATGCATTGGGGAATTTTGAGTCTAAAATGGGCCTCATAAGAACAATGTACAACAAAAATAAACTTTATAACAACCAATAAGTTCAAGATGATGATGCTTCAACCATGGGGGATGATTACCATTTTTAAATAAAAAGGGTAAAAATATTAAAAAATAATAAAATAATGAAACTACTTTCAACTTCTTTCAACTTATCTCCCAAAATTTTTACTCAAATTTCAGCGAGGAGTACTCGTTGGATGCGAAATTTAATTCCTCATCAAGGAGTACCCATGTTGCATACTTTCGATGAACTCTACTACACGAAAAATGATAAATACATAAAACGTGATTGTAATCACGTTTTTTTTATGTATTTCTCATTTTTCATGTGGTAGGACCCCATCGAAGTATACCTGACATAGTACTCCTTGGATAGAGAACCAAATTTCGCATCCAACGGTACTCCGCTCAAAAATTTGAGTAAAAACTTTGGGATAGAAGTTGAGTTGAAAAGTAGTTTTCCCATTCCCTCTAAAAATTGATGGTGTCATCAAATATTGTTACGTTTTCCACTATTATTTTTATAATTTCCTTGGGAAGCCCATTTTAGACCTCAAAATTCCCCTAATGTTTGGCCGGATCCTGGGGCAGGCCCGCCCCGCTAGTATGCGGATGACGACCTGTGATAATCAACGGAGTACGGGAAGGCAGATGGGTTGGTGGAGGGAGTGCCTGGGGGTTGACCTCCGTGCTCCCCCTACGGCAGCACATTCTTTGATGTAGGCGAGGCATGGGTGCGGTCTCGCGGTGGGCACAGAGAGCTGGGAGCGATTCCGAAAGCAGAGGAAGACGACACGGACCGGACGAGAGAAATGTAGATATGCGGCAAGGTCTAGCGGCGGTTCAGGCGGCCACTTCTCCCCTTCTCATCACGGTGAGCGAGTGTAAGCCAACAACGGCTCATGCGAAAAACCATAGCGAAACGCCATTTTATCGGCCGGCGCAATGCAATCGAAGGACGCCGTCATAATTAATCTGCGATCATTAATGAGAGCGGGTAGGATCATATTGGAGCATGCGGAATCGCTAACGAGGTGGGGTCGATCTTGAACGGTGTTATAACTTAATGCGATTTGATGTGAAAACCTTGGAACTTAGCCCAGACATCGTTAAAACTTAATGCGATTGATATGAAATCGCCACATCCATGTCCATACCTTAAACGCCATCAAATGCACCACTGCCATGCCGAGAGCAGGGGCAACATTTGATTGAGGACACATGGCATAAATTGATTGGAGCTAATCTTTGTTTGGGCCGCTCGCGGGGCAGTGGACAGAAAAGATTGGGGGGCGAATTTGATAAGAAATTCGTGTCACAACTCTCTGTACGCCGGCCCAACTTTTTGACCCGAAAAAGATTATGGCGGAATTCAATTGGTTTTCGCGTCACAAAATTGGCCGACGTCGGCGAGGCTATTTTGGAGTCAGGTAGTATGAATTATGGTTTATCGGCTACATTTGAAGTCCGGCGGGCTCGGCGAAGAACAATTTTGTTTGATCATCTTATAAATTTTGTGTTGGTTTCTTTGATAATACACATATTTATAATAAATCATTGGAATACCACACTAAACATGTGGAAAAGTTATATAAATTATTGAGAACAATCATTTTTATGTAAAAATATCCAAATGTGGCCTTTTGGGAAATAAGAATTCGAGTATTTGGTTCATATTGTTTTAAAGGAAGGAGTGAAGTTGGAGCCTCAAAATTTTGAAAGCTATTACAAAATGACCTATTCCTAAGAAAATCAAGGTTCTTAGAAGATTTTTAGACTTACATGATATTATTGATAATTTTCTAAGAATTATGCATGCATTTCAAGTCCTCACATATCTCTTGAAGAAAATATCATTTATATGGAATGATAAGGCTACTTTGGCATTCTCTCTTTTAATAGATGCCATGTCTTCTACACCAACATCGTTTGCACCTACTTTTGATATAAACATTCATATTAGAGTGTGAGGCACTAGGACAAAAGGAATTTACGTAACATTAACACAATAAGGGATATCATTGGCTTTTAAAAGCAAGAAATTCAAAGAAAATATTTGGTGAAATCTACGTATGAAAAATAAATGGAAGCAATATTACATGCAATAAAAAATGGGGATAGTATATCATTGGGAGGTACTTTAAAGTCAAGAAATAATATGATAACATAAATTATTTTTTGAAGCTATGATTTTCATTAGAAGATTAACAAAAATGAGAAGAAAAAATGGAAATTTTTAATTTTGAGATAATCTGCAAAAAGGGTAAGGAAAATTTAGGACATGATGCTCTTTCTAAAATAGAAGAGGCCTCGAATTTATATCCAATTACATTTTCCTGTTCTATAGGTGGCTAGAAGAAGCTTTCCATAATGGAAAAATGACAATAGTACTAAACAAAAACTAAAATTTATAAAGGATGGGATGAACTCTATGGAGCATTGGAGTGAAAGAGAGATAAACTTTGGTGCAAATGTAGAATATTTTTATGCATGCAAGAATATGCAAATAAACAAATATTAAGGATTACATGTCTCTACGATGGTAGGACGGGGTTCCTTAAAACATCTCAAAGGATAAAAAAATATATTTTTGGAAGGAATGAAGAAAGATATTCAAAATTTTGTAAGGAAGGTGAGGTTTGCATAATAAATAAAGAGAATGTGGTAAAATCTCTAGGGTTACTTCAACCATTCCACATACATATTCAAAGACTAAGAAGATATATCAATAGACTTTATTACGAGGATTCTTTTGAAATATAAATGTAAGTATTACATTTTTGTGGTCATTTATATAGACAAATTTTGTAGATTTTTTTGTGGGCACAAAGTACATAAACAACAAGCCAAGTGGCGAAGTGTATTAGTAATTCATAGTCTTCATGGTTTTCCTAAAGTAATAGTAACAAGAAAATTTTGGAAATAATTATTTAATATGAGTGTAGAAACACTAGGTTTGCCATGAGTTCTACATATCAAACACAATCAATGTAATCCAAACAAAAAAATAGTTAACAAATGTTTTTAAGGTTATCTACAATGTTACTCTTTAGAAAATCAATCTTAATGGATGAAGTGGGTTCGTCAAGGAAGAATGGTAATATGATACTACCTATCACACATCTACTAAAATTTCCCCATTTAAGGCCCTTTATGGATATCCAACTCCCTGAAGTATCTCATACTTTTTGCAGAGATAAGTCCAAAGTATAGGGAAAGCAGTCACATATGGAAAATACTAAAAAAGAGAGCTTTGAAAGTGTGTATGGAAAACCTTCAAATGACATGAAACATGATAAAACAACAAGGGGAACAACATTGAAGTGAAAGATAATTTGAGGAGGGTAATTGGGTATTTTTTAGATTATAGCGTTATAAGCAATCTTCATTCAAGAAAAAGAAAAATAAAGAATTAGCTCAAAAATGTTATGGCCCTAAATAATTATTCATAGGATTTCACAAGTTGTATAGAAGTTATATTTTTCCTTCTTCTTGCATTCTATGAGTTTTTCATGTATCTTGCCTAAAAAAGGTTTTGGGAAAAATATGCCAATGTAAATAGAACTTCCAAAATTAGATGAAGAATGAAAGTTGATTCTTGAACCACGAAAAAAGTTATAGATAAACATTACGTATCTCTTTAACATATAACCATTATGAAGTACCTAATCAAGTGGAAGAATATCCCTCTAGAAGAAGGTACATGGTAAAATGATCAATTCGTGGGTAAATACCAGCAATTTAAAGGAGTTCGTTTGATGTTTTGACAAAGGTTTTGTTATATGTTTTATATAACGCACGGTGAAATAGTTTTATTGTTTGTTAAGGTCCCACACGGTGATCAAATTTGAAGGGCGGGTCCGAATTTCAATTAGAAGGGCATATATCTATGTCGCTGTACAATAGCTTTAAAAAAAAACTTTTCAATTGACCACAATAAATTATTTTTACATTTCATTTTAGAAAGACAAAACCATCAATCTTTATATTAATAAAAAGGAAACTGTTACATATACAACAATGAAGAAGGCTCCATCTTTCATTGCTTAAATATCTCATTGGAAATGTCAACATAAGTCTTGAAGACACTATTATAGAATTTGGATACATACCAGAGATATAGGAGATTCTTATGTGTCAGTTATTGTAATGCAATTTTGACTTTATCTCTAGACAATGACATAGGTACGGATTTTTCTTATGAAATTTTTTATTATTATTTGAAACATTGTTTATAGATATGAAGAAAAAAATGAAATTATGAGCATGGTGGACAATTAGTCAAGCTCATGATGCCAAACCATGATGATGTAATTTTGGAATTTAACATTTTTACATGTTAAAGACAAATAGTCAAAATCACTAACAACCAATATACCATAATTAATAATCATTCCCTATTCACTTTTGCTAATAGGTTTATGTCACATGATGACCTCTCTTCGGCATTTACTTGTATTGAAGATCACTATTCTAGGAATAAGAGTTATTTTCTCCAAAAATAACCTAGCCAAACATTGAAAATGCATAAAGGATATCTTTCTATGCTTCATAAGTACATATGTTCTACTTCTAAATCATGTCTTGAAGTGGTTGTTTTGTGGAAATTATTCACCCGATTTAATAGTTTCATACCAAAGTATTTTCTCATTTTCAGCATCCAATACATGAAAAAGATAATGGTTTAAAACAACATAAATATTTGAAATTTTGCAATAATTGTACGGCACACTTTGAATTTGAATTTTGAAGTCAAGTGCATGATCTTTTGTATAGGATCAAGTGTCATTTTGAATACCAAATGTTTCACAAGAAACTTCTCAACATGCTACCACTGCGATGGGATTAAATGACAATATTGCATAACTATTTCCATAATAAAAATTACCTCGGCCATAAGACTAAAAAACTACACGTGTTGTAGATCTAACAAGACCACACAATCAAATGTATTCCACAAGGTAATCTTGTATGAAAAATGAAAAGGAGTTTGCAATAAAAATACCTTTGGCAACTAATTCAATAGATACACCAAACCATTATGAAAGCTTGACCTACTCCAAAAGGCAAGCGTTTACCTCCTTTGACAAAATTTTGAGTTACGAAACAAGGGCCTTTATTGTCTTGTCAATGCCCCTAGTAGTTTTAACGGGGTTTGCACTGTTGCAACAACCTAAACAAAAAGGTTTCATTTCAAATTATTTTCCACAAATTTAAGATACAACCATTGTAGCAGTTTGTATTTCCTAACAAGCTCATAAATTTTGACAAAAGACCAAAAATTTTTAATACACGATAGCAAATTTTTCAACGAAAAACTATCTTAGACTCAATAAAGCCCAACCCCAAAACCCAAAAATAACCTGTAAGACCTAAAATGAATAGATGATCTTAATCGATGCTATCGACAAAAAGTTGCAGCACACACCTCGTATTAAACCTTTTTGTGTTGTTGAATTTTAACTTCAGCGCTGCCCCGGCGAAGGATGGATGCAACGGCAACATTTTTTTTTGGAGGTTGCTTGCATGCCATCCGGAAATTTAATTCGGCATTTAAAATTCACCTTAAGTTTTTTTTGTAGACGGCCACAGCCATATTTACGTACGGGATTGTATTTAAACACAACAACCGACGTGCGCAATTCACCAACCGGAAAGTTTACCCCCCATTTTTGTAGAGACTCAAAGGAGGACACGTGGAGCATTAATATTGGATCGCATGAAATTGAAGGGAATTTGAAAACACAGAAAACAGGACCCGAATTTTTTATAAGGCACATTGGATTGAGAATTCGCGTTACAAATTAGGTAGACGTCGGCATCCCATTTTGGAGCACAAATTTGGTTTGAAATTCAATCTATTCGAGACTTTTTTGAAGTCGACGGAAAGGGTTCTTTAATGTTTTGATAGTTTAATTTTATGCATGCTTTAATATATACATATGTTTTAAACATATGTTATATATATATCATATGCGAAATGAAAGGTGGGCCATAGAATTTAGTTTAATTTTATTTTTTAAAGAGGGTTTATTATAATATGTTTTATATGTTACGACATATAAAAATAAAAAGGACAAAAAAGCTTGGTAGTTTTTTTTATAGATAGTACATAAATTTTTTTATTACATAGCGATTAATGTAAGAAAAGAATGAAGTATGTTTTTTTATAGTGTATTATGCATGACAGTGCAGTAAAACCTAACAGAGTTTAGAGATGAGGCAGCCTGGCTCAGACATAGGTTGGCATTTTTATGCAATGTGTTTTGTAGCGTCATGATTTTATGAATCCTCTCAATGAAGAAAGTGTAATAGATTTTTTTGGAGTTATTGAAGAATAAGTTTGTTTTCAGCTGTTCAAAAACTCATGCCTTTGCCAAAGAAATTTAATTTTCTGTGTTAGAGGGTATATTCTTCAACTGTTTTATGGAATTTTAATATTTAACATGTGTGAACAGAATGGCATGGTTCATCCTTAAATCATTTTTTTTTCTTTCTGTGATTTTGCCACCCAACTGTGCCCCAAATATTTTCATTTGGGTCCTCTAATTCAACCTTCAAGGGCGAAACCATAGCATTGAGATACATTTCATTACACTTTTCAATACTTAATCATTGTTCAAATATAACCTTTCCTTTTATTGTTGTGAAAAGCTTTATGCATTACTCTAATGTGGCTAGTCCATAGGCCAAGTAGACCGGGTAACAAATATGTTTCCTTTCACCTTTGAGTTTCAAATTATGCCTACCAAATCTAAGACATTTAAGAGGGGAACTAATACAACATTAAAAAAAAACCGAGCACACATCTACAAATTACCTCCTTAGCTATTGTCACACCATCATTAACTATTTTCGGAGAACCATGCTTGCTCTCCAAGACAACATTTTCCCTTCGCCCCAAGGGTGAATCCAACAATATCGACAAGTTTGTTCACACCACCTACGAGACAAATTGACAATGCTTTCGGTAAGTGGCCGTTAAATGCCGGACCATATGCCAAAGCAACCCTCCATGAAAAATTAAAATAACACATTAAAATCGAAGATAAGTGGATGAGAAAGATCCACCCAGCGAGTGAAGGTTTCACATGTAGGTGACCTTCCGCCTAAACATAATTTTCTGCGACTGCCCAATTTTTTGTCAACGAGCCATCCTTGTTGAAGTACAACTCATTTTCCATAGCTCTTGTATTAACTACCTTCTCTCTGTCGCATAATCTCAAAGTCCCTCTTACGCAGGCGATTAAAGGAAATGAATTGAAAAAGCTGAAAGAGAAGACAATTGTCTGCCATAATTATCAAACATTGCACCCAACTTCTTCCTTTCCATTGTTACCAAATGAGGTAGATGTGGCAATTATTGTCGTGCACTTAGGGAGGCCATCTTCTCTTATCACGAATATAGAATTACAAGATCTTCATGTGTATGAACCTTAAAAAACATGACTCCCATTGCTAAAAACCACTTTTTAAGTTGTAACGAGGAGAAAATAAACAACTATATCGCAACTTTTGGCAACACGGAGCATTAAGAAAACGACCAAAGAGAAATACAACAAAAATCCTCATTTTAATGAGACCGGACTATATATTTGCATTAAGATAATAGAAAGAAATCACGTATATTAAGGCCGACACAAAACAATCTTTAATCGGTGTCTCTCGTGGCCTTCGAGTTGCCATGCTAGAGGTTGCATATTTTTAATTTAAATTATTGACCTCTAGTACCCCATGTAGATACATCGATAGGATTTCTACATCAAATATGTTTATATCCCCCTAGAAAACAAATTCCCTACTACCAAACCACCAATATTGATGGATCACCCCACACCATCCCACCCACTAGAAACGGTGAAAAAGGAAACCAGAAAACATGAGAAGCTATCTCAAGATGACTATGTGGGTGGTTCTTATGAGTCAACCAACCATTGAACATGCTCATCAATCCAAACCATGATTGTTATGTGACGATATTCAAGCGAAGACCTTGAATCAGATTTCTTAAGGCTATGTTAGAAAGTCCTAAACTCTCATACCGAAAATGAACGAAATGTGGCACCACTCAGAGATTTACATGTTCCAATTGGTACAAGTGGTAGAAAATTGGAATGCTCAAACGACAAGGTGATGCGGGGAATGACACGAGGGAGAAAATGTCGGGGAAAAGCCCCCAAATGCGGGAGAACTAAAGAAGCTCATACTAACCTGAGATTGACAAATTTACATGATGTAACCTATGAAATGGTAAATGGATAAATCATAGTAACAATAAAAATAACCTATGTAACAATAAATTCGGACTCATCCTGGGAGCTGGTAATGGGAGAAATCATAGTGAACAATAGGAAACATGCGAGTTGCTTACAATCAAATAGATGAAAAAACAAATACAAAAAACCTAGATAATAATCATGAACAAGCTTAATATTGAATTATGAGCTGTAAAAGGAACTTGCAAAATGTGACATTACCAGCACGGTCAAGCGCACAAGCAAAAATATCACGGACATACAGCCTGATTTGACAAGTTGTATTGCTCATGATGCAAGAGGATTTGTACACTTTGCCAAGTCAATCAAAATCCATCATTATCTATACAATAAATACAAGTAATTGATGTAGTATTTTTTTTACTCTAAGATGCATTCTTATGATAATGTTGAAAATATCTTGAAAATGTCAAAACATACACAGATATGCTCCTCTTCGTTTCAAGAACAATTTATTGGAGTCGCATGAACTTGGAACAAGCCTCCCATGATACGAAAGATTAGCAACTAAGTCAACGGTGACTTTTGTTGCTACGTTCGTTGACCCGAGGTTTTTCTCCAAGATTAAATCACTCCAATAAATTATTATCTACTAAATAGGGCCAACCACGTGAAGGTGGAAGCTCTTATGGCCCATCCCCTCCCCTCACATCATCTCAATTCCACAATACCCAATATATATTTCATTTTTTACTTTCATGAGCATAAAAAAAAAAAATATTCAATAACTAAAAAAAAAACAATTCAACAAAATGTACACAAGGAAACATTACAATTAATGCTTGACATAAAATAGTATGATAAATGAGTTTTATATAACGCAAAAAACGTTCCAAGTATGGTAACGTTTGTCTTATAATAATACAATATTTTACATTATCAAAATTTCTTTTTCTTCTTCCTATTTCTAAAGCTCCTAATTACATCATCAATATCATCGTGCTACGCACTCTTTGTTTCGTGCCTTTCGACCCGCACTGTTGACCTAGTTGCGTAGTCACAATGTACGGTCTCATCCGGTGATGGGGCACTAACCTACAAAAACGAGATAATATTAAATTTCAATTGTCGAGTTTTTAAATATCATTAAAATAGTTTGGTAATATTAATAAAAAAAATTGCAATGAGATTATTTACCTAGTGCACCGAGTTGTCGCCGGCCCGGCCTAGTTGCGTAGTGATGATGTTTGGTCTCATCCGGTGACGGGGCATCACCTACAAAAAAAAAAAAGATAATATTAAATTTTAATTGTCGGTTTTAAATATCATTGAACTAGTTAGGTAATATTAATAAAAATAATTGCAATGAGATTATTTACCTGGTGCACCAGTTGATACGTAATTGACTGATTGCGTAGTCACGATGTCTTATCTCATCCCGATGTGAGGCATCGCCTACAAAAACGAGATAATATTAAATTTTAATTGCCGAGTTTTTTTTAAATATCATTGAACTAGTTCGATAATATTAATAAAAAAAATTGCAATGAGATTATTTACTGGTGCACCGATTGTCCTTAGATTAGGACTGTTGTCTTGTCTTCCTCTCTTGGTGATAAGATCCTCAAGGGAAACATTCCTTTCATTTAAACAAAAAACATTATAAGGACAACCATCAAGGTATAATTATAAAAAATTATAGAAAGTGGAAATTAATTACCGTCATGACCCTCACTTGATAGTAGCATTGTCTACACCGTTCTCTTTTGATCAAGTTGCACGTGAGGATCATCTACATCATCTCTAAAGCTGGGTTATTTTTCTCGTTGGTGGTGTTTGCTCCACGATTTAAACAAAGTTTTTAGACATTAAATTTATGGACGAAAACAAACATATTGAAAGGTTAATGTTTTACTAACCTCGGAATGATACGGATCTTGGGACTGCCCCAAGCACGCAACGTTCGCTTACGACTTGATAGCCAAAATGGAAAGCGATATTTTTATCTTCCTCTGTGGTTTACATTCCGAAGTGGCTACCCTACATTACATATGATTGTGTATTTTTAATCATATTTGATAGGATTACAAAAACGTTGGAAGGCGATAGATATTATAAGATATTTAGCTACTTAATTACAATTCTTGCGGCTAATTTCAAGTATACGCCCTGGCCTTGCTTGTGATGGCCCTTTTATTCAATCCTAGCTTTAGTTTCCTTTTGAGGTGTTAGGCAACCTAGCATCAAAGTTTGATCGAGATATGACGTAGCACACTTTATTTTAGACATAGAGAAAAGAAAATTAAATCTATTGAATTAAAGTTGTAATTTACCTTGCGGGTGCGATTGGCATTTTTTCCTTCTTTCTTTGCCCTTTTCTCTTTTCCGTCATGGATAGTGCTCTCCACTCACTCTGCGGAAGCGCGTGAGAGGATGCTCGTATCTAGGGTTAAATTGAAATTGTGTCCTATAGGTGTCCCTGGTATATTTCAAATATTGCCGACTACCGAAAACCACCACTATTGTCAAATGTGCCGACCACAAAAAGGGCTTCTAGATAATCTAGAGATTATTTTTTCGGAGTTGGAGTGCAGGAGTCCACATAGGTATGTTTGGGCCAAAAATTACCAACGCATGGCTCTCCAAAAACCTGTAGAACTTTCATTGTTTCCTACACGAGAGAAAAAAGATATTATCATTTAATTTAAAAATAAAAATCATGATAAATATGTTTTAGATAGAGTACATGAAATAGTTAAAATATTAAAATTTGCACGGGAGTTGTACGTGCTTTATAGGGACACCTTCATCGTTCACCAACAACGTGCCATTAATGGTCCGGTGGAGGCGACATGTGTAGCTCCGGGGGAAATTCAATAATGTAGTTGGCCATATCGGACTCATCCTTTGCCCGACACGTTCGGCGGTTGGGCTGGGTGTCTTCTTAGGCGGGGTGTGTTTCTTGGCTGGCACCTAAGGAGTAGAAGGTGTACGAGAGGTTTGGGCAATCTCTTGCCCTTGTGTCCCACTACCACCAACCCCGGTTCGAAAGTGCCAGAAAACGCTGCATACAAAGAAAATTTTGTTAGTTTAGTCAATGTAAAAATTAAAAAATCAAACTATCACAATTCATCTCATGCAAAACAAAAAAAAAATATCCTTTTATGACTTTTTATTATTACACGATATGTTTCTAGTGGATCATAAGTGTTTCATCCTCTCTTTTATTTCGGGTGTTTGAGGCACGTCTATCAAAGTATTAAATTCCGACCTTGCATCTCGTGCCTTTTTTCACAAAAGAGCACGGAGATAGGGATGAGAAAGCTCTTCCTCAAAGAGGGAATCATCGAGCGTACCATGGCTAGGTGTACGCATATTTGAACAAAATTAATATTATTTCAATTATGTAAATAACTAAAGAATAATTGAAGATAGAGCAATGCTGTACTTTACATGTTCTTTCGCTCGCCTCTTTCGTGATCATCCCATCTCGAGTTGTTCTGTCTTGCGATCGATGCCTTACATTGCAATAAAATTATAAATGTAAAAACTTGAAAACAATATATAACTTGAAAACACAAATGAAAACTGAAAATAATTTCTAATAAGACACGGAAGACGAGTTAGAGTTTCAAATATGCCTTGCATTTAGAATTCGATCCTTGAAACATGTCATTTACATTAAGGCACCCAAACAAGAGACGAGTTGACAATGAAGACCTTATTGAATATATTGTTGGAGCAACTTCTAGTAAAATTTTTGTGAAGACCTTGAGGACATTTTTGGAGCAACATTGTTGAAGGTGATGGTATAGCATTGTTGGAGACGATCTTTAAGGGCCTTGAAGTGAAGCTTTTGGAGCAACTATTGAAAAATCCTTAGAAGAAGATTAAGTAAAGAGGAACTTTCTATCTTCCATCACCTTTTTCCTTTCAATATCTTCAACGATTTGGCTGATATTTAATGTTTGAAATCACGTTATAATTCCTTGATTATATGTGTTTGGGGACTTTCCCTTTGAAATTACTAAATATCTGGCAATTTTATCTTTAGGATGCATGTACGACCCTATTGTTAAATATTTTGATTGATAGTAATAAAAATAGAGAGTTAGGGGGCTCTTGACTTGGTTTGGTTGGGCCATTAGATCCCTAACATCTACTAGGGAGAACCCCCTTGAGTTGGAGGAAATTGCTTTGAAGTGAAAAGAGGTTGGTGAGGTGACGTGGGGCTGTTAGTTACATGGTATCTACTTTAGCTTTAGGACTTTATCTGAGAAGTGCGAGATTTTCTATATCAATTTCTCCAAATTGTTTGCTTACTATTGTTAAGAACTAATACGAAGTGATGTTGAGGGGTTTTTGGGTATAAGAAACAATACCATTTAAAAACTAGGGTTCTTAGTCTTGGCATTCCCTGCACAGGCTGAGGCACTAGAATAATTTCACACTAAACCATGCAAACTTAAAAGTAACTTAACGGATCCATAAAGTAATAATAATCATAATTCCTAATTTCCTATTTAATGAAACCAATTTACAGTGTTCAAACATTTCTTGAAGCAATGAAGACATGCAATGTACGAGATTTCAGTTGATGAACCCCGATACAAGAAGTTAGAAACTAAAACTTTGATTCAATACTACGTGTCCTAACTCCGGAAGGAATCTAGTTTGTAGTACGGAACATGCATCATGTATTATCAATTCTTAATTGACAACAACTAAAGATCATCTACCTCATCAATTCCTTCCCATTTTGTGTTTTTATGTTATATTCCTTATAAACGTGTCAAATTTCTCTCAAAGTAAGAAACCATGAATAAAATAAAAAATAGTTGAGATATGATTGAGAAATGATATTTTATTTCTTGAAAGGATCTTCACAATTTCTTTGGTTGTTTTCATCTCAAGAAACAAGAAATGACCTAAGAAACTATCGTGATGTAATATAGAAACAACACGGTGCAATACATTTTCAAAGCCAAATGATGTCCATTGAGGACCCATGCTATTTAGTTCATTTTCATAGGAGTTTCGGGTAGAAATGGAACATTCTTTCATTTCCGGTAGTAAAAGGGAAAACCTTCTTTTTCCATGAAATAATTTACCTTTCCTTTTCAAAGATAATCTAAATCACAAAAAATATGAACTATTCTGCACACATTCTTGGATAATGTGAAAGTGGAAAAAGAATACCTACACAAGTGATGCACACATGCACATTTGAACACTTATAGATTTTTGTAGTTGAAATGCAATGCTTGTTTTCATTCAAAATGTGGGGTTTTTAAAGCGAGGAGAAATAATGGTACACTTAGGTGTGAAAATTTCTTTGGGAAAAATTTAAATCTTGTATTGGGTGATGAAGATAATAATAGAGGGTATTGAATCTTGATTCTTGACATTGTGTTTAACTTGAATAACTCAAATGATTATAAATATCGATGGATGAGTTCTTTTTTTCAAGTATGTCACTCAAAAATCTTATGTCAAAGCATTGTATGATGGCTAGCATTTGCTTGTTTCCCTTTCTTCGGTTCAATGCAAAATGTATTAATATATTGGAGCACGAATGATAACTACAGGTATTTTATCTGCGGTATATCATTGAATTATGAAAATTTTTCTCAAGTGGGCATAATGACGGTTATTGATCGGCTGTTATAATTCCATTGCACATTGTAAAGGCTACTCGAATATATTGTGAGTGTTTTTGTGCTCTCATCGTGGGTAATAATTATAAATGAGCTGGCCACAATCACGGATTTTACTGACATTGGTTTCCATGGATAGTGATGATGATATTAACCATATATCGGTGACCTATATATATGACAATGATCTCAACATTGACCTTGATATGGTTGTATGGATGCGACCTTTGGTATGTCATCAAAAAATCCCCAAATATCAGAAAATCCCCAATCTGGAGAACTAAGCTCATCACTTTAGTCTGGAGTAATACCTTGTGATAAAGTTGATGACTTTCGGTCTCATTCTCTACACTTTGCACTTCACCTTCAATATAGATCATACCAAGGGCAATTCGTTCTTTGGGTGTTGAGATGGATGATTTTGTCGAACTAAAATCCATAAACACAAACTTCATGAAACTAGTGGAGTCAAATTCATGCAAGCACAAACACATATTACACATCCTCTTTGAAACTCTGTCAGAAAGAACATTGGAAGACATGCAGAGAGAACCCTACGGCTAACCGATCAATGGAATTGACCAAAAAACCCAAATAGAGTCAACTATTATAGGAGGAAGAGACTGCCGGTAAGAACTTACCATTTTGCAAGAGGCGAGGGAAAATTATGCCAGGGCGCGGGCGAATGCGTCTGCCAAGAGCTCGGGCGAATGCGAGGTGAATGTTGTTTTGCGAAGTTGAGGGTGAATGCGAGGGCGAATGCGTGCTGCGAAGTTGAGGGTGAATGCGAGAGAATGTTGTTAAGAGGCGAGGGGGCAAATGTTTGTTATGCAAGAGTTAAGGGTGAATGCTAAGGGCAAATGTTGTTATGCGAGAGCCGAGGGGCGAATAAATGTTGCTGCGAGAGCGGAAGGCGGAGAAATAGCGCGTGACATCGAGACTTTAATGTAGTTTTTAATAATAAAAAAAATTATGTAGCGCGCATATAAGTTTCGTATTTTTATGTAGCGTGCATATAAGTGTCGTTATACCGATGGCAAAAAAAGTGTCACTATTGCAACGGATGCCTCCAAACGTTGCGAATTGCGACTATAGACATTAATGTCGCACTTGCGGCCGTTTGGAAAAGCTGATCGTCACAATAGCGACACTTTGGGTGGCACGGTGTTGCAATTGCCGACGTCTTCTCAAACGTCCTGGGATGCGACACTTTGTCTGAATAATACATTATTATTACTTTATCTAAGCTTGTCGGTATAAGCGACGGTTTAAGCGAGTTGAAAAAAATTGGAAATTTCAGATATTTGGTCAAAGGCGGCGGAACCAAGTGTGGAATTTCCCCCAAATGTACTAGTGTTTGGATAGGTTGAAGGAACTAGACCCATTTGAAATTTTGTTAAGAATTAAAGCTGAGTTTTCCTCTTTGCGATTGGTGTTCAATTTTATTTGGACAACAAATACCAAACAACACACCTCCCTATGATTCCTCTTCCTCTATTACTATTTTCCTTAAAAACTACCATAGTCTAGGTCATCATGGTAGGAAATGTGCCACCTCCACCTCTGGCACCTACTAGGTGTGCCCCACTTGTTCTTCGAGCCACTCCTTAATGCCCTTCTAGCAAATATTCTACTAGAATCAAAACTTGGGAAGTGATGAAGAGATTACGGTGAAGAGAATGTAGACCGAGTTTAATGACTTCATAGACAAGGAGGAGGTTGACCATGAGGATGTCCAAGATGAGATTATTTTCAGGCTTTGTGGTGAAGTAAGGGAAATGATTTAAAAGTACCTACAGGCCTACATAATTGGAATGGTTGAAGATAGATTTTTGAGGAAATGGGGAAATAAGACAACCTATACAAGCACTCGAGTATAATAGTTTGAAGAGAGAGATGTTGATGAAGCTGACCAGAGAATTTTCAAAGAGATTTAACAAATTTTATGACTCCATCACTGTCGTCTAAAGCCTCCTCCGGGAGAAGCTAAATTTGAGATATGCGGAAATACAGTATGAATTTTCTATCTTGCTAAGAGAAAGAGAATCCCCTTCACTTGCTGAAATACAAAATGATGCGGTGAAAGGTGGAGGTCAATATGATAGTATAAAAAAATTACCCAATATGGGAAAGACTAAGTTGAAAGAAGAAGATAAGCCTTCCACCTTAGATGATAAATTTGATTCCATGATGAAGACAATGGAAAAAATGATGGATAGGGTTGCCCTTGGGAATACCTCTTGCTCCTCTTTTAGCACAACATGAGCCTGGAATTCAGAAGACATCAAAACTTGACATAGACCAAGGGAAAATAGAAATCAGCTAATTGTTACTATTAGACCTCCTTTTCGGTAAAACTTAGTTGATGAGAGAAGAATAGCTTGAAATACAAGAAGACTCAATTCATTGCTTAGATGAAAACTTGTCAAGAATGTTTTTGACTAATGAGGAACATGATGAGTCGAGATCATGATGTAAACAAGGGTGAGGAACCATTTGATTATCTTAAATGGTATCAATACTAATCTTTGAATGCGAAACAATACAACCTCGAAGCAGAAATGTGTCAATTCTGTTTGCCAAACAAAGCAAAAGTTACAACCCAAGAAAGATGCCCCTAAAAGCTGTAGAGTTGGAAAAGATACACCACCTCCTCCTCCTATCAAAGAAATTTAGAAAAATTTTTCTTGTTTTCAGTTTGGAGAGTCAGAATCTCTAAGATCAAAATTCCAGTACCTTTTGGAGAAATTCTTAAGGTGAATGAATATAGAAGTAAGATTGTAAAAATGTTGAATTCCGACCGGGGGAGCTATTGATATTCTAAATTTTCAAAAAGATCATCCAACCATATGCTTGGGTCCAACATTAGAGGATGAAGTGAATGAAGAAGAGGTGCCTCTTTTATGTTAGCCTTAGCATTCACTTGACCATGACATTGCATAATGCCATGTTGGATTCATGGGCCTCTCACAATCTTATACCCAAAGTGATCATGGAAAGGATGGGGGTTGGAAATTACTGATCATATAAATATTTGTTTTCCTTTGATTCAAAGACTTCGGTGCATTGGTTTAATAAAAGATGTTGTTGTTGGTACCAAGTCCCCTTCCAAGACGGTGGTCATGGAAATTGTGGTAGTAGACATTCCACCTAAGTTTGGCATGTTGTTATCAAGGTCATGGGCAGCAAATATCAAAAGTCTGATGTAGAAGGACCTAACTTATGCCACCATTCCTATTTTTGGTGAGAAAAGGAGACTATATAGAGAAACAGGATGGCTTACATGGTAAGTAGTAAAGATAAACCTTATAATTTTCATATATTGTTGATATTGAATTAGGATACTATTCTCTTCAATGAATTGGTGATGAAGCGAGAGGATGAAAAGAAAGCAAAAAAAAAAATCAACAAAATGTAATTTAGCAAAAAGAAAATCGAGAGAAAATTAGTGAGGAGGAGAAATTGCAATTTGGTGGTTGTTATACTTTGATGGATCAACGGGAATAGAGGGCGGGGGAGCAAGAATTTGGATGACAACTCTAGAAGATGAAAGTAAGTTATTTTCTTACAAATTGGGTGTTTGATTTCACAAATAACATGGGCTGGAGGTATGAATCTTTATTTTGGGCTTGGTACAGAAAAGAATGGTGCCCAAATATTTTCATTTAATGGAGATTCTGAATTATTCATTAAGAAATTTGAGGGTGTATATCAGCTAATAATGTGAGAATGAGGGGCATACGAGAAATTTGATCATGGATATGTTAGAGAATTTTCGGGGAATATTCATTTATTGTGAAGACTAGAGACCAAAAATCGGTAGATGACTCCCTAGTTGTCTCTACAAGTGTTTATCATTTGTGTATGTTCAACATGGAAATATATGAGTTGAAGTTCGCCATAGACCTACTATCCCTTTGAGTATCCTTTCGCAAGTTTTTGAGGATGACCGGCAAGTAAAAAAATTTATGAAGTGAAAGAAGGGTTTGAAAGCACACAAGTAGATCACCAAAACATGCTTGCTGAAACAAAGGGAAATTTTTGAAGTGTTATGGCTGAAAAATAATTTTAAACCCAAGGTATCCACCCCTTGAGAAGCTTTTTGAATAGAATGATGTGTTCAAGTCTCCTAGGATACAAGGCGATGATGAAGAGGTAGAGAGTTGTAACCTTGGTACGGTAGCAATGCCAAAAATGATTAAGCTTTCAAATTTTCTTTAGGTTGACATTGTAAAGAAATATATTGAGATGATGAAAAGGTTCATAGGTGTTTTCTTGGAGTTATCTTTGATTTGAAGAAGTATAGATCCTACTATCATTAAGCATACCATTCCCTTTAAGTAGAAATGAAAAGCCTTTCAAGAAGAATTTAAAGAATATTAATCCACTTCTCATGCTTCTGATTGAGAAGGAAATCAAGAAACTCTTTGATGCCTCAAAATTCTTTTCTAAATCTTATTCTCAAAGTGGCTTGCAAACTTGGTTCCAATAAAAAAAAAGAGTGGAGAAATCAAAATCTGCATTGACTTCAAAAACTTGAACAAAGCCTCTGCGAAGGACGATTACCCTCTCCCAAATATGGACCAAATTTTCCATAACATTGTTGGTTCCCAAAGGATGTCTGTAAACGGTTTTCGGGATACAATCAAGGATACTTGTGCATCCATAATATCGGAGAGAAAACAACCTTTACCACATCATGGGGTACATTCATGTATGCCAAAATTCCCTTTGCTACGATGAATGTAGGAGAAACTTTTCATAGAGCAATGGAAATTTATTTTTGTTGAGGGGAGAAAAGGACAAGATGGTAGTTGTCTATCTGGATGACATAACAATTTTCTCAAGGAGAGAAGAAGATCACTTGAAACACTGAAGAGAATATTATAGCTGAAATGTGAAAGGTTTGGAATTTCTCTCAATCACACCTAAAGAATTTTTTGCTATGAATTCGAGTAAATTAATTGAGCATATTATTTCTATATGGTTAAGATTGATCCAAATAGGGTCAATGCAATTCAGAAAGTGGATCTGCCTAGAAGTAGAAAGGAAATTGATCTTTCCTTCGAAGGGTAAATTTTGTGAGGAGGTTTATTTGAAATTTTGTTGAGATTGTAAAAGACATAAAGAATCTTTGAAGGAGGCAACGCAACGTGGACGATGAAGCAAATAATTCATTTGAGAGATCAAGAAGGCACTCACTCAAGCACCGAGTTTTTGATCGGCCATACTTTTCAAAATAATTTCTAGTTTTTACATTTGCATGAGAAAATACAATTGTTGAGATTTCTTTGCGAAAGAATAGCAAGGTACTAAGTAACTTCATTTTTTAGCGAGGACATTAGATAATTCGAGCTGAAGTACAACATCTTAGAGAAGTAGGCCTATGCCTTGGTAAAATCCATCAAATATTTTGGAATTTACATTGCATTCTCATGTTATAGCTTTTTGTTCCTAATGCTCTTGTGAAGGACGGCTTAGCATGAACGTCGATAGTAAGAGAGGGAAATGGATAGCTAAGTTGTTGGAGTATGATACTTATAGAGATCGAGGCCCACAAAATTGGTCAAAGGTCAAGGCCCTGGCAAAGCTAATGGCATTGTCAAATTTTATTTGTCTTGATATAACTTTAATTGCACAAATCTCGGAATTATCAGATGAAGATGAAGAGATGATTCCCATTGAAGAAGTACGACTAGCACTATATTTGGTACAAAGACAACACATTTTTGTCTTACATCATCATATAGTGCTGCTAAATTGACAAAGTCTAGGTGAGTTTGTGAAGTTAAGTCTTTGAGATACTGCATCATTGATAATCTGTATTGGAAAGACACAGATGTGTGTACCGACTATTTCTTTGGAAAAAGAGGTGAAAAGTGATTGAGGAGTTTCACAAAGGAGATTGTAGGTCATCATTATTGGAAGGATATAACAAATAAGATTCTCATAGCGAGGTATTATTGGCCTACTATGTTTAAAGATGTCTACAAAAGGATTGCTTGCCATGAATACCAAATTTTTTATGGTAAGAAGAAGCTTGTTCCTTTACCATTGATGCCTATCTATGTTGAGGCACCATTTCGGTAGTGGAAGTAGATTTTATTGGTGAGATTCTCCATCATATTTAGGTCATCATCAGTTCAGCTGCTGTGTGATTGTTCATAAGTGAGTTGAGGCAATCCCAACTAGGCAAGAAAATGATTGAGTTATCTGTTCCCATTTTGGAAAATAATATATTGTCTAGATTTGGGCACCTTATGAAGATCATCATTGATAATGCACAAGCATTCAAATCTAACCAGTTGATCAGTTTTGTCATCAATATCGCATTACACAACAAGAGCATTCTCACATATTATCCACAAGGTAATGGTCTTGATGAATCTTTAACAAAGAGAATTATGAGGATTATTAAGAAGGTGTTCTTGGGAAAATGAAATCATGGCATTTGAAGCTAAAAGACATCTTTCTGTGGGGGTGATAGAGTGTGCACAAAGAGATCAATTGGAACTTCACCTTATAAGTTGGTATATGATGACCATTTTTCCTACATCCTTGGGAGTGTATGCTGCCATGAAGTTGCGTGATTGGAGGAGGAGCCAAATGAAATTGAGAGAATTAATCGGTTGATATCCTTACGAAAAAGGAGGAAGTCTATAATAGTAATGAGCAATCTCCAAACGGAGATCAAGAATACATTTGATAGGAAGGTCGAGAGGGAAAAATTTCGGATCCGAGATGTGGTTTTAAAATGGGAAGCTAGGATTGAAGAAGAGGAAACATGGTAATTTTGAGAATATTTGAAGGTCATTTAGAGTAGCTTCATTTCATGGGAACAACACTTACATTCTGCGGGAGATGGATGGACAACTTGTATGTGGAGGGCCTATCAATGGCGGGTTTTTGAAGCATTATTCCTCTTAAATTCTTGTTGATCATTCATTCCATTGTATATATTCCATTTTATATGTTTTCTTGCTAATAAATACAAGTTGATCATCAAGCTTGGGCTTGAGAGATGAAGGCCATTAGAGTTTCAAAGATGTACATTTCGAGTTTTTTTTTTTCAAGATGAATGTGACACTAAGAACTACCGTTATTTGGTACCACAAGGGCACACCATCCCAAGTCGAGCCATTTCTTCCTCCTTAGAAAAATGAAACATCATTTGACAAAGTCCTAGAGGTTCATGGGTCAAAGGTAGGGTCATAAATTCTGTTTTTCATTACTTGGTTCGGAAAATTTTAAATTTTTCTTATTATCTTATCCTAAAGTCAAAAATCACACTCATTCAAATGTTTTTAGGTCACATCGGTCATTTTTTTTCGAAAATTTTCATTTCCCAAGCTTATAACTCCAAAAAAATCATTTGGCAAGAATCCCTACTTTTGTGGCAAGAAATACACATACAAAATACACTTTTTGCCACGAAGCGCTAATACTTTCATAGCAAAAGCGCCAAAATTACACTAAGCATCCTACAAAGGAAGGATTCAAGTTTGTCTTGTCAAAAAGTTTTTAGGTGTCGATAAATGATTAAAAAGGGATAGGGTAGATGTCATTTGAGTCGGTTAGGATTAATATCAAGGTACAATGATGTGGTTTAAGTCATTATTACCATTTTTAGCATGTATGAGTCATCATTATGCCATGAGTTGTCATTGAACTTCAAAATATTTCCCAATTGAGTCATTTTTCATTCTCCATTCCCTCTTTGCGTGTTATTGAGCTGCGGAAACTATTTTCGGCGAGTCAAAGTTGTGGGCGGCATTTTCCAGAGTTTGCGAGGTATCAGCGATAAAGCGAGGCGGAGAATACATTAAAGAACCATGGCTACAAAGAGAAGACCAACAAAGGTGACGCATGCGTCAAGCCCATCGACATGAACCTAATAAATGAAGACCAAAAGCTTAAGAAGTTTTCAAAGAACGGGGTGTTTGCGGTTTTACAAAAATTTTTGACATACCTTATACCTCTTGAGTTTCTAACCAATTTTCCCTAAATTTCAATGGAACATCTACGGAAGTGGGAATGTTGAACCTCACTATAACACCAAAGATCATTGCGGCGACGGGGATTAGGGGAACCAGAAAAATGGTTCAAAGGTTTCAGGAATTCAGCATGCAAGAATGTAAAGAATTTATCAAGCGAGAACATAGTCGGTTGACCTTACAAATTCCATTTCAAGGAGTTGCCATGAAAGATAATTACTCAGCTATTGCTAATCATTTAGAAGTACTTCACTTGTGAAGGGAAGTATCCTTTGGGTCTCTTCTTACCACTTCAAGCTTCTCCTACACTTTTTTGGTAAGATATATTTTGATCTACCTTTTTATTTATAGAAGCTTAGAAAAAATGGAAAGATAAAGTTCAAGCTAAATGCGAAGGAAGTGAAACTTCACTATTTCATCATGGTTTAATAAATTTGATGGTTTTAGATGAGTTACAAATACTAGGCGAGGGGCGGTCTTATTTTTACATTTTTTAGTGGTTTTGAAGTGGATGTCATTACCCCTAAAAGAACTCCTAAAACTAAAGGTATAACATCACCTTTAGTGGCGAGAAAAAGTGAACCGGTAGGGGCAAAGCAAAGTGAACCGGTAATCATGGGAACGAGGAGAAATTACGAAAATTGATACACTGTTGTATTGCTTCTTGTAATTCTTGATAAACAGGCTGGGGGCTAGATTGTTGTGGAGCCTTGAGAATGCCTTTCCCACGAAAAACCATTCTCCTTGAAGTCTCTGAGTGCTTTGCCTTGTATAAATCCTATCTGCCGCCCCTTTTCCAAAAAGGCCATTCATTGCTCCTCGTATCACTGCAAACACCACGTTTTCCCACTAGACCCCCCAAAATCCCCATCAGATCCTCCATACACCCTTGGTTTCATTCAAATACACCTTGGTCCTTCTATCGTTGCTCTCCCATGGCCTCAAATTACATCAAAAAGGCTTGAAAATCCCACTCCAAACATTATATTGAGCCTAGCCCCTTTCGCCATTAGCCTCTGTACCTTTTTCCATAAAACCCGGTGCCGTGACCAAGGCTTTTTCCTTGCGGGGGTTTTTCTCTGTCCGTAGAGTCAAACCATGGAACCCCCACAGTTGACTCCTCGGGATGTGGGAAAACCCGATCGAACGGTTGTTATTCACAATGGGGGGTCGCTCTAAAATTCCCGTGCCTGTACACCTTAGCCCCCCCGCAGTTCATCTCCGTCGTCCGTTAAACACCAGATCCAACGGCGCGGTGCTCACCCGAAACAATGGTCCCCACCCTGCCTGTGTAGTTTCAGAAAACCACGCTATTTATTCCGCACCACCATTCGCGAGTCGGTGGTTTTCTCTGAGCGACCAGCGATTCCATTCAGCGCTGGCCTCGTGTCCTCTGTACGACGACAAAACTGCTTTCATTTCGCATGCTATTTTTCAGGTGATAGACGGGTAGCGGAATAAATGACGGCCGTCAAATCTTGGAGCCTTCATCCAATGGCTGTCATCTATCCAAGCCATGCACTGTTTAACTCCCATCCATCATATCAGTTGACCCCCCGTCCGTCGCTCCCTAACGTCGATATCCGCCGGATCGACGGTCCAAATCTGTCCATGCATTCTTGACCATTCCACGGTCTCCCGCCTCGCCCTGTCACCCCATCTCGCCACGTCATTTCCACAAGTACCCTCTATACATATTCCTAGTCCATTACATAAACTGGTTTATTTACGTGTTTTTCATTCATTTTTCGCATTTATTCTCTTCGTGCTCCACCAACCATATACCAGAGTGATTTTCACCATTTCTTCCGCAATTTTCTCGTCCAGCTCATCAGCATAGCCATGATCGTAGTCCTCATCACCTTCACCATTCCTGCCCATGTTTTATCTTCACAGTTCGTTGTTTTGCAGGGTTTCCAAAGGTGAAAGACCGCCATGATTCTACATGGAAAAGCTGTGCAGACAGTATTAAATCCAAGATTTGGTACTGCCATGGGATAGTCTGAGAAAGTGGCTGACAAGATTTTCTTTAAAGAAGAGGATCCAAAACTCTATGGAAAACCTTTCAGCGCTATTAAAAGTCCGAGCTACCCTGTCAGAAGAAAAATGAAAAGGCAGAGTCATTCAGTACAAGCAAGAAGATCAAGGCAAGCTACTGAAGATCTCGAGCCCTAAGTCAATGTTTTCAGAGACAAAGCAGCAGATTACAGACCCCGAGGATCGATCAAAGGATCCCAAGCATAGGCAAAAGGTAATATCAGGGTTTTTCATCAGCATAATGTTTGTTATTCATCAAGTAAATTTCGTCCATACAGCTTTTATTATGCACCATGTCCCTGAAGTGTTTTCCACCAGACAACAGACCTGAAAATGCTAGAACATTTATGAGACAGACCTTCCTAGTAGTTTATTTCATTTTTTTTCAAATCATCTCCGAGTACTTCAGCCAAAAGATGTCAAGATCAAATCTGGAGCAGATCATTCTCTCACAAGGAAGGTGACAGAGATTAAATATACAGCATGTCAAGCAGAATGGGTTTCGGCCCTGCATTCATTGTTGTGTTTAAAGATACATTTAATTTTCACCTACTCCTTCAGTCGATCTTAGGCTCACCCTTTGCTATAAAGCACAGAAGGAAACATTGTAATGGTTGTTGATGAGATATCAGTGAAATGCAAGTATTTTCCTCTTAAGACAAGTTCTCTGTGTATATTGTAAGATAGGCTGAGATTTGATGTATTCAGACTGAATGTTCAAGCTATGGGCTATGATGTACCTGATTGGTGTTGTTTTTAATATGACAAGCATGTTTCTTTGGATCCTGATCTAAAGCAGCTGGTGATGTTTTCCTTTCTCTGTATTTGTGATTGACTTGCTTTCATTTCATCATGTTTCTTCAGGCTCACATCAGAAGTTTGGCATAAGATTTACCCTTGATAGGTACCTTATGTTGCTGCTCTCCCAGCCTTTTATGTTTTCTGCTTATATGTGTATATGAATGTTGATTTCAATTGGTTTAACCAGTGTAGTGGATGTTATTGCCTGCTCTCTGATGTATGAATTAATGAAATCTGTGTTTAGATGTTCTTGTTGGGATTAGTTGAATGTGTTGAGAACACTGGAGGTCTAGAACCTGGTCTCTGCTCCTCTAGGATCTGTCCATCTCAATTAAACCTTTCCAAGATCCCTTGTTTTGCCTCTAATTCTGTCCAAGCAGGCCTGGAGTTAAATGACCTCTGGTCTGATCTATAGACAGAGTTGGTTGGTTCTCCTCTTCATTTGTTGTCCTTGATGTCCCATTCCAAATATCTCCTTTAAGATCCAAATGCTCTAGATGACTAGCCCAACTGAAAGCTTGCACATTGAACACAAATAAATCCTTTCTTGACTCCATAGCCCAATGGCTTTGATGTTCTCTGAGTTATCTGCCTCTGCCTAAGCTTCCTCTTCGCTCATCCTTATCTTATATTGGTCCTTCTTTCCTGATTCCCAACAACCAAACTCAATCAAACAAACAAACCCTGAGCCCCATAACTAGCCTAACATTGAAACATTGAGCCTCAAAGACATATGCTTTGGAAAATATAGAGAGATCCCTCTCTGGACCTAGGAGGGCTAGATCCTAAGGTCTGAAAGTGGTTCTGATGTTGTCTCATATTTTGGTCTTGCCAATCTGGCCAAAACATGGGAACCCCAACATAATGGCGACTCCACTGGGGACTTTCTGAGTACTTTCATCTTGATACATCTCCAAACCTCAGAAAACCTAGAATCTCTAGTTAGCTTGGTAGTAAAACACTTATCCTTCCCATTCCACTTACCTCTTGTGTGTTTTACCCCATACTCTTAGACAGAGCCTGGAAAGGGCCAGGTAGCCTCCGGATCTCATCCTCTTCTTTGAGCTGACATATCTGGTAAATTCCCTCCCAGTCAATCTCTGGTTAGATTTTGTTGTGTTTAGTGGGATATCATTGAAAAGGGACATTTCATCAGCACTGTGGTGGACAGTGTATCCTCTGAAATACCTTAAACCTTTCCACCTGGCGACTCCATAGCTCCTAAATGTTAAAAGACTCCACCGGTGATCAGTAGGCCTGCTGATCATCTTGGTTTCACATCAGACTCCACTGGGAGACCAGACCCGAAACATAATGAGGACTCCACTGGGAGACCAGCCCTGAGACAATATCAACCATAGTAGAAGTAACAAGTAGGGTTAAGCTGCTTAGTTCAAGAACACCATTCTGGCTCACAGAACCACTCATACGAGAGCTTGCCCTGATCCAAACCCACCTGAAATAGTTGATAATCCTGAGAAAATCCTCAAGAGAACACCTGTAAGTAGGAGATCAACTATTTCCAGCAACATTCATAGAGCTAATTCTGCACCAAAAGATCTTGCAGCTCTATTAGACCCTTTCTTCGACCTAGACATACCTAATAGACTACCAAGAACTAGGTCATTCAATCACCTAGACCGGCAAGACCTTGAAGTTTACAATACACCATCTAACAGTGGTCAAAACACTAGGGATAGTGAAACCCCTCCTTCCACACCACCTAATTTTCACTTCCTTCAAAACTTGGGTTTCTCTCACCCTATATCTGCTCAACAAACTTCTATTGGTCCAAACATCCCTATCATCCAAATACCAGCTGCTCAAGCTAACCCTATACCCCATCAGAACATCATTATGGCAGCCTGGTATGCACCTTTGCTTTTACCTCAACCCTTGTTACCCTTGCCCAATGATTATCAGTCAAAAATCCCACACTTCACTGCTAAAGAGTCCATAACAGCTCAGCAACATGTAGATAAGATGGAGGACTCTTTTGATTATATGGAAATTGATGATGAAACAATCAAAATGAGGATCTTTGCCCAAAGCTTAGGAGGTGAGGTGAAGAAATGGTTTAAAGGATTGCCTCCTGGCAGCATTCAAGATCTCCCTGCATTATACCAGACATTCATAAACAAGTGGGAGGTTAGAGCAAACCCTCGCCAGCTCCTTGCAGAATACATGTCCCTTAAGAGGAATGTAGGAGAGAGTGTTCATGATTACACCACTAGATTCAACAGCATTTATAATGCTCTCCCTCCACACATGAAACCTCCACAAGGTATGGCCCTAGCAAAATATCCTGATGGATTTGATGCTGACATGGCCTATGAGCTTAGAGATAAAGAGTATACCACACTGGAAGACATGCAGAAAGGAGCTATAACCATAGAAGCAAACTTAATGGAAAAAAGGGCAAGATTAAAAGCTGAAAAAAGGGTAACATATAGGGATGACAATGTAGCTTCCACATCTGATCCCAAATATGACAGACTTTCAAAAAATGTGGAAGAACTTCAACAAATGATAAAGAGGATGGTTGTCCAAAACAACAACCAAAACAGAAACCAGAACCAAAACATTAGAAGAAACAATGTTGCCCCCAACAAACAAAGAGAGTCAGACCAACAAATCATTCCCCCATTTCAAGAAAATTTTTTAGATGAAGACGAGGGAATCATTGAAGAGTCTGAAGGGAATACAATAAACATGTTTGAAGCAGAAAACTCAATCCTAAATTATGATTCAGGAGAAGACCAGCCCTCCACCACTGGTTATAATGAGGAATGGTTGGAAACTGAGAATTACAGATTAGGATTTGAAGATGCCATGCTACAGGCCAGGGAACAATATGAACTTAGGAGCAAGAAAAGCCAAGATACTTTCAAAACGAAGACTCCTGAGGTAACCATCAAGAAAAGACCTGACAAAACTTCTAAAGCAACCTCTGTAAATAACAAAACAACAGCTGAAAGTTCTGGTAAGCATAAGGAGAAGGACAACCAGGACACTGGAAAACAAAGTCAACCAACCAGCAGTACTAGCACTTCAGTTAGTACTCCTAATACAACTGTTCCAAACCTTGTACATAGTGAGAAAACACCAAATGACTCGGCTACCAAGTCAGCAAATAAAACGGAGTCAAGTGTTTCCAAGACACAGTCCACTTTCAATTTAGAGAGTGAACTTGCAAAAATCAAAATTTCTGTACCATTATCTGAGCTGGCCACTCAGAATGTATATAAAGGACAAATTTTGAAAGCATTGAATCTAGGGGAAAACAATGATACTGTAAATCTGAATGATGATCAACCAGCCCTGCTCTTTGGTCCAAAAATTGAAGGAAAGTTTCAGGAAGGGGTAGTTCCACCTTTTTATATCAGTCTCAACATTCATGACAAGATCCTTCATAATGCCATGCATGACTCTGGTGCATCACACAATCTAATGCCTAAGGTAGTGATGGAAAGGCTAGGCCTAGAAATTACCAGACCTTACAAAGACTTATACTCATTTGACTCTAGCAGAGTAAAATGCCTAGGACTGATCAAGGATTTATGTGTGAGTCTGACCCAGATTCCTGCCAAGTGTATGGTCATGGATGTTGTGGTGGCAGATGTGCCACCAAATTATGGCATGCTATTGTCAAGATCATGGGGAGCCAAACTGCAGGGAACAATGCAGATGGATGGCTCATATGCCACTATCCCTATATTTGGCCAACTTAGAAGACTGTATAGAGAGTCTCAGATGAAATTCTTAGTCAGTAGCCCCGAGAAACCTGAAAACTCACCATTATACTCTGTACATACAGATCTAGATTCTTTTATCCTCTACAATGACCAATCCTCAGAAGAGCCGAGATCAAATAATGGAAATACAAACATACAGCCCATGGATTTCAACATAATGGCTACTCTAGAAGAATATGAAGAAGAAGACCATGGGAAAACTGCTGAAAATATAACTCTGAATGAAACAGAAACAGAACAAAAACAACAAGCTAGCCACCTCCCTGATCTCCATGCCCATAATGAACCACAAAATGACCCCCCTCCTAGCACAAACCTCACAACTCAACATAATGGCGAATCCAACTGTAGGGGAGGAGATGAGGACTAAGTAAACAACGAATCATTGTGGGAAATGAACTTTGATGGGTCCTGTACTAGGCAGAGTGCTGGATCAGGAGTGTGGCTACATAACACAAGAGATGATCATGCAGAAAGCCACGCTGTGAACCTGTGTTTTAAGTGCACGAATAACATTGCAGAATATGAGGCTCTGATCTTGGGCTTAAATCTGTTGAAAAAATTAGGAGCCCGTAGGATAGCTATGAGAGGAGACTCAGATTTAGTGATCAAACAGGTGAATGGTGAGTATTCAGCAAAACACCCCAGGCTTAGGGCATATAGGAATGATACTCTATATTTGCTGAAAACGTTTGTTGAATATGAGTTAGTATTCATTCCTAGGGGGGAAAACGTAGTTGCAAATGGATTAGCTTGTCTAGCTAGCTCATATCCTAAGGCCCCAGTTGACCAACAAATTATCATTCAGACCAAATTCAGGCCTGCAGTGCCAGATAATGAAAAATATTGGCAGGTCTTTGAAGGAGACAAACAGATCGAATATTTCCTGGTGGGCAGGAATGAGTTTGAATTTTCGGATTTAGACTCAACTTCTGATGATAGCTGCCCAAGCGAGGATCCCCCAAATGAACAAGAAACACCCTGTAACATGGAAATAAATTCTTTTTCCGAGCAAACTGGAAATTTTAACGAAAATAGTGAAAACGCAGAAAATGAAGAGGCCGAAGTGTTGCAGGCCAAAGACAAGAATATACCCAGAGGCCTGGCACCCTTAGAGGACCTCTTTGATTTTGATGATGTAGCAAATAATCCCACCATAGAACATGCAGAATCAGATATAGAAGAATGCAACATAGGCACTAAAGACAGACCCAAAATGATAAAACTGGCTAAGTCTATACCTGCAAACATGAAGAAAAAATACATTGACTTGTTTAAGGAATTCATTGATGTGTTTGCATGGAGCTATGAAGACTTAAAGGCCTATGACACCAACATCATACAACACAAGATACCACTAAAGGAAAATCAGAAGCCTTTCAGACAAAAACTTCGAAGAATCAACCCAAAACAGTTGCCTGCAGTAGAGAAGGAAATTAAAAAGATGTATGAAGCAGGCATAATAGTCCCTGTAAGGTTTTCTGATTGGGTGTCAAACTTGGTGGCTGTAAGGAAGAAGACAGGGGAGATCAGGCTATGCATAGACTTCAGAAACCTCAATAGAGCCTCCCTGAAAGACAACTACCCTTTGCCTAGAATGGAGCATATCCTACAAAAGGTAGTAGGCTCTAAGAGAATCTCCCTGCTTGATGGTTTTTCAGGATATAATCAAGTTCTGGTACTCGCAGAAGAGCAACTCAAAACAGCTTTTACCACTCCATGGGGCACCTTCATGTATGTGAAAATGCCCTTTGGATTTATGAATGCTGGAGCTACCTTCCAGAGAGCAATGGATATTGTTTTCTCAGATGAGATTGGACACTTTATAGTTATCTACTTGGATGACTTGACTGTCTTTTCTAAAACTGAAAAGGAACACCTAGAACATCTGAGGAAAGTTTTTGAAAAATGTAGAAGGTATGGTCTATCCCTAAATCCTAAGAAAACTGTTTTTGGGCTGCAAGAAGGTAAACTTCTTGGGCACATTATATCTGAGAAAGGGATTAGGATAGACCCCCAGAGAGTTGCGGGAATACTTCAAATTACACATCCAAGGAACATCAAGGAGTTGCAGTCCTTTATAGGGAAGATCAATTTCCTCAGGAGATTCATTCCTAATCTGGCAGAGCATCTTAGAAAAATGACTGAAATGCTAAAGAAAGATGCAGGAATTAAGTGGACTGTTGAAGCCAAGAAATATTTTGAGTCAGTAAAACTTGCACTCACTCAAGCCCCTGTCCTTATCAGCCCTGACTTCTCAAAAGATTTTATGATCTTTTCATTTGCTTCCCAACACACAATAGCTGCAGTTTTGCTACAGAAAAATTCAGAAGGTAATGAACAGCCTATAGCCTTCTTTAGTAAAGCCTTAAGGGATGCACCCTTGAAGTACAACATCATGGAAAGGCAGGCCTATGCCTTGGTTAAGGCCTTAAAAGACTTTAGGGTGTACATTCTACATTCTCACACCATTGCTTTCGTGCCAAATATAGTGGTTAAGGATATCTTGTCCCAAGACCCTGATGGGAAAAGGGGCAAATGGATTGCTACCATCTTGGAATACGACCTTGAAATAAAACCCACTAAGCTGATCAAAGGTCAAGGCTTGGCCCAGTTAATGGCTGAATCAAACTTGCAGGCCCTTGACATTAACATGATAAATGCCCTAGATGAGCAGGAAGGATTGCCCCATCCAACTGTTGAGGAGCAGTTTCAGAACTCTCCTTGGTATACTGATATCCTTTACGTGCTCACTAACCTCAATGCCCCTCCAGAACTGTCCAAAACAAAGGCCAGATTCATAAAACTCAAAGCTCGAAATTACTGCATTATGAATGAGAGTCTATATTGGAAAAATCCAAATGGCCTTTTGCTGAAATGTTTGTCTGAAACTGAAGCTGAAAGAATCAAACAAGAATTCCATGCTGGGGAGTGTGGAGGCCACCTGAGTTGGAAAACCACTGCAAATAAGATACTCAGGACTGGTTACTATTGGCCTACACTCTTTAGTGATGTCCATAAAATGATTCTTTCCTGCCACAAATGCCAAATCTTTGAGGGTAAAAGAAAACTCCTCCCCCTCCCTTTACAGCCCATCACCATAGAAGGTCCCTTCATGCAATGGGGCCTAGAATTTATTGGGGAGATTCACCCTTCTTCCTCTGGACAACATAAATGGATCCTAACTGCTACAGATTACTTCACTAAATGGATAGAAGCTATACCCACTAGGAATGCCACCGACTCTGTCATCATTAGGTTCCTAGAAGACTTCATCCTATCTCGTCTTGGTTGTCCAAGGAAAATAATCACTGACAATGCTGCTGCTTTTGGATCCAAAAGAATGATTGATTTCTGTCACGTACCCTTAGGAATATCGCTACCCTTATATTCAATTTTTGGAAGTCTCAATGTGCTTCACCACTGAACCCTTTTGTTTAAGATTTATCAATTGGCTAAAAAAGGTGTTTCTCTTTGTATCCTCATAATGCACTATCATTTCCTCCATAAAAATTGACCAAGTGACAATTTTTTTACGGGATCAAAGCCATCGATACCATACAAATGTATTTTTTTCTAAATATAAAGTTGCAATGCATACCTTTTGTGTGTTTTGCACATTATTGAGATGAAAATATTGCTCTATATGTAGTATCCATGTTACGGGATCCTTTCCATCAAACTTCCTCATATCGATATTTGGAATATGGTGGGTCTTCCATCAAACATTAGAGTTTATGAAATCATGATTAACATTTATTTTATTCTCATCATGAGTTTCCTCTACTATGTTTTTTCCATTAGGAATCATTTCTTGTATCAACTTCGTCAAGCCTTCCATGTCTTCTTTTATATCATTCTTCATGTTTTCCATTTTTTCTTCCATGTCTTCCATGCCATTCTTCAAACCATCCATCTTAGCTTCCATGCCTTTCTGAAAAACATCCATATTAGCTTCCATGCCCTTCTTCAAACCATCCACATTAGCTTCCATGCCCTTCTTCAAACCATCCATCTTAGCTTCCACACCTTTCTTCAAAACATACATTTCATTTTTTGTTGCTCGTTGCGAGAGCGAAATTTGGTGCACTTGCTCTTGTATTTTTGATATATCATGTTGTGCTTCTTCATATTCATGAGTCATAGTACAATATTCTGAGAGCTTAATGGGTGTTGAATTATTTTTAGGAGGCATTTTAGAACCCAATACTGATATATATGCTTCAATATTCTCTTGGAATCACTTCAAACTGATTTTTCAAACAAGACTTATGAAATTTGAAAACAAATACACACCTTTTTCTTGCTTTTGAGGAACTAGATATTGAAACTGAATTATCTTTGTGATTTCATATCTCAATATATGAAATTTGGTCCTGTAGTATCCCTCTGAATCTTATTTCCAATGCCACAGGTCTAACCTGATTTGGATTCTTCAAGTCAAAGTTATGCCCAATATCCCACAATGACCTAATTATGGATTGGTTCAGTAGAGCGAACTTGTATGACATGCCACATGTCATTGTTTCTTCCTTAGGCTCTGAAATTTATCTAAAGAAAACTACATTCCATGTACTTGTGGCCACTTTTTATAGAATTCAAATCTGATGCCCAAAGAGAGAGTTATGATGATTTTCCCACGGTCACCTCTTTTAGATGAAATTCGGGATCTTGAAAAAAAACCCTAACTTCCACATATCATATCTCCGAAAATATTGCAAACCAAGATCTGAAATGTTTACAGCATGTTCCCCGGGATTTCGGCTTTGTGTGCTAACAATTTTAGCTTCTGAACCTTCGTAGAAAAAAAGTTATAGCGCAAATTCCATGATTACCTTTTTGGAGCAGCGAAAACTTAGAATCCAAAGCTCTGATACCAAATCTTATGAAACCAACTCCAAAAATAGAAGAAAATAGAGATCAACGCTTTATAAATAATCCACTTATAGGGAGAAACCTGGTTTACATTACATAAATGAACAATTATTGGATGTTACAAATGAAAAAACCTCCTTCTATATATAGGAGTCCATGGGGTGACAATATAATCCTAGCCGACCTAACAATAATAATGTAAAGGCATAATAATAACAATATTGGGGTTACATGGGTACAACAATAACAGTAAGGGGGCTACGCTACCAACAACAAGGGACTACACTAGTAATATAGGGACCTAATAGAATGATAATGGTGAAGAATGAATAGAAAACCCTCTATTTATAACAAAGTATTGAGCCATATTGGAATTAGAAAATAATAAAATATTATTGACTAAATCAAAATCTAGCTGTTGAGAATACTTTATCATATTTTTTGAGAGGGAAAATATATTCAAAATGGTCAAATATCTTTATTTAGAAAGTGGTTGAAGTAATTAACAAATAAAAATGATTTATTAATCACTCTGTGAGAATTAAGAAAGAAATACTTATTAAATAGTGGTTTAGTAATTATCTCATAAGGAAAATAATATATATATAATGATTTATTTAATTATTCCAAGGTGATTAAATCAAAATTAATTAAGAAATAATTATAAAATGGTAATTTTATAATTATTTCTAGGGAAAATTAAATAAATAATGATTTATTCAATTATTATCATGGGTTTTTGAATTTTAATCACAAATACTTTAGGAAAAATGGTTTACTATATTATTTCCAATGGTGAAAGTGGGTTTATCATGGTTAAATTAATCCTACATGGTGTATTTTAATCCACCTAGAAAGAATTGGCTAGGTGACCATTTTTTAGATGATAAGAAATGTAAATACATTATTGATTGTGTGATAGAGTGAGGAAAATAATACGGGGGCCATGACTCCATGAGAGGGGTACGTGAGGGGGATAAGGGAGCCCATATGGGCCATAGCCATAATAATATTTTATTCTTATTCAAAGTACCTTAACCTTAAGAGGATCATCCTTGGGATTTTTGTAAAATGGTATGGGAAACTATTTCTCCTTTTTCCAAGTGTAAATATGGAAACATGCATAAAGGGTGGGTTTACGAAGATGATGGCCCCAAAAATGGTAATGGGGCCATGAAAAACGTGCATCCATAGGAACATGTGTATGTTCTAAGGAACACACTCATGTTTATGGGTTTCCAAGCTCAGAAAAACTCAAATTTCCAACTAGGATGCTAATTAGGCTTCCAACTCAACATGGCTTAAGAATTCACATGTGCTCTTAGGAATATGCACATGTCCTTATGAATGTGCATGTGTCTTTGATGAGACTACTATTTTATGCACCCTCAAACACATATTTTACCATTTGGGATCACATGAAATATTTTTAGTTCAGATTGAGAAAGGTTATTGATTCTTGGTCTACATTGAGCACCAAGTGACAACCATAAATTGTCTCACTACAAAAAATACTCATGATTAGCTTCCTCTTTACATCCCTTTTTTTATTCCACTAGTTGTTTTGGTATATTTTTATCCACAATTTTGAAAAAACTAACGCTATTTATCGGGGTGGTGCTATTTTTGGCATTTTGTCCCAATCATAGCCAATCAATGCTAAAGTTGGCACTAATTATTGATGAATTTAATGACGATTTACATGCCCAGTTTAACCTCTTCTTTGATCTTGATGTAGCTTCGTGTATATCTTATTATGTAACATCCTAATTTTGTCCTCGTTTTGACATTATTTTTATCATCCAATTTAGCTTTGATTTTAGCTTTTTTTTTAGCTTCCTGTTTAACACCTTATTTTTCTCCTCGTTATGGAATTGTTTTTAGAATCCACTTTAGTTTTGTTTTTAGCTTCCTGTTTAACATCCTATTTTTCTTCCTTATTTCTTGTAAAATATTGCCTTGAAACACTCTCATTCAAATCACATGATGGTGATATGGAGAGGCTAATTTTCTCTCCTTGTGATGAAATTCAAACACACACACATTACTTATCTGATCCTCTATGTGAAGTTGTATGATATTTGTAATATTTTTTCATTACATTTATGATATAAAATATGTGATTAGAGATATGCTCAATATACTTATGATATGGAGTCATAGGTTTGAGATCTACTCATAATAATTATGATCTAAAATTTGAGATCTGTGGCATATATATTGGTTCGAGATCTGATCTATTTCTCTGAGATATGTGGCATATATATTGGTTCCAGATCTAACCTATTTCTTTGAGATTTGTGGCATATATATTTTTTTGAGATATGATATATTTCTCTGAGATTTGTGGCATATATATTGGTTTTATATCTGATCTATTTCTCTCATATATGTGGCATATATATTGGTTCGACATATGATCTATTATGTGGTTTATTGAGTGGATCAGCCTTGCATTTATGAACTTGTTTGGAAGAATTATGCTCTTGATGTACTGTTGAAGTATCCCTCTAAGGAAATGAAGATATTTATTTTTTAAAACTTAGGACCACCATTTAAAGGGTTTTGTTAATATTCTCTGAAACCAATTTTCCCCTAAATAAAATTGCATCCAAACATGGGACCTTAAACCCATACTCCCTTCCTCTTTTTAGATTTTAACCATGCTCCATTTCATTAATTTGAATTTTTTTCATTATTTTTTCCACCTTTCCACATAAAATTTCTTATACACCTACTTATCTGATCCAAGATTCCTTTAGGGGCGAAGGGGATTGAGCCTTGGAATATATACAACGAAGACATGTTGGATTTTATCAAGAGCACTCTGCCATCAAAATTTAGCGAACTAGAACCCTACGAAACTGTTTTCTTTTGAATTTTTGAAACTATGTTATGTAAGTATTCAATAGTAGTCCCTTTCAGATATATTGGAATACCGAGTTATTTAAAAGTCTTGCAATCATTTTCACAACTAAAGCCTAAGATATAAGAGATTTTATTTATATCTTGAGGAGTGCAATACCATCCATAAATTCTACGTAATTATACAATACCCAACCTTAGAATATAACCTTAAATCAGGTCTAACAAATAACAATGCAAGTTGAGTCAAAACCTATACACAATTTTCACATAATGAAAGTATAAGAAAAACTTGGAATGTTGTATGAAATCTGTAGCAGAATTATTTAAGGATCAAATTAACATAAAATATTTCAAAATTGTGTAAAATAATTAAATAAACAATCTTTAGTTTGAATCAATCATATTTTCCAATAAATGAAGCCTTGGCATTCATTTTAGCCAAGCAAGGAAATTTCGGCCTGCTTCATAAAAATTCATACTCAACCTTCATTTCAAGGCGAAATTGAATGATTCAACTTGGAGATTATTTTTTCACTTATAAGTAACGCTAATACAATTTTTTTTTTTCTAATTTATTAATCTAAAGGTCGAAGTTAGCATAAATTAAAGTGTTCAAGAAATCATAGTTCACATCATCTCCCCAAAAGTGTCAAACATTTGTGAACAAAAAAACTTATTGGAAGAAAATTAGTTTCTAAAATTAGTAATTAAATAGTATAAAATTTGAATCAATCAAATTTAACAAGAAATGAATCCACGAAGTTTGTTTTAGTGAAGCAAGGGAATTTTGGCCTTCTTCACAAAAGTGCATGCCCAACCTTCATTTCAAGGCTAAATTGAATGATTCAACTTGGAGAGTATTTTGTTACTCATATATAACCTTAATATAATTAATATTTTAATTTTTTCACATATATATTTATGTTCTTGAGGAATACTCCAAATTTCATGGATTTCATAGGTTTAAAGGAAGGCTTTGTGTGCCTCAAATAAATGCACACCTGGAATGTTTGGGAACAAGGGGTGGACTAAGAAAAATAAAACTTGAATTTTAATAGTTGAATCTTGTAGTTTCTTGGTTAAAACCATTTAAGTAAGGTTGTATGACCTTATTTTGGTACTAATTAGGTGTAAATGTTTCCAAGGGGTGGATAAAGAGATGGCACCTAGGGTTTGCAGGGTATATTTTATGGTTTTCTATATTGTACATATTTTTATGGTTTTAAGTATAAGATAAGCTCAAGTGACCTAGTTAGGCTTTGAAGATAAATGGCTAAGGAGAATGGATACGAATATGATTAGTTGTTATTTGACAATGAATTATAAGTATATATAGGGTTTCAATGGGACTTATCGATTGGAAAAGTCCTCAAAAGGAATTTAAAAAACACATGAAAATGGTGACTAGAATTCGATGGTTTAAGAGCATTAAGGAAATTATGGGATTCATTATAAACAAGGTCCTTTGTACTAGAATTCAGTATTTAATATCCACATGAGTGCTAACATGCCATGATAATACCTAAATAAAATACATAGCATTTCAAATTTAAATAAATATTAAAATATGAAAGATTAAAACCAATATTAGAAAAACACATAGTACCTCATAAACCAACAAATTTCATCATCATGAGCATCAATTCTACAATTTTTCTACTCTTCCTTAACAGTAGTAGAATTCCAAACAAGAAAAATAAAAACGTAAAATATAGTGAACTCCTTCCTCTTGTCACCAATGTGTTATGATTTACAAATTACAAGTCTCTTCCTATTTATACATGTTTTAAGAGAGCTTTGAAATGTGTGGGTAACATGCCTCCACACATAGAATGAGTTAAATCCTCATTAATTTTGAGTGTAAAATAACTCATCCTCATTAAATTTCTATTTTTCATGAATACTCCAAATTGGATTAATTTTATAGGGTAAAAGGCAGGAATTGTGTGCCCCAAATAAATCCACACCATAACCAATAATTTATTGGAAGTGAAATAATGATCATTCCATCCTAAATATACAAACATTTTCTACAACATATCATACACATTATCCTAAAAGAAATCTCACTCACTAAAATCCAAGTCTGCCAATGTAGCAATTCATCATATCTATCAATGTTCAAGTTGAAACAAATATGCATTCTCGGGCCAAACCAATTACACTTTTGATAATGAAATTTGAAATGGGATATGATTAGACAATACCTAACCTTAGGATATAAAATTTCAGAATGTCTAAAAAATATCCTACATAACCATATTTTCCACTTATACATAACTTTCACATAAGGAAAGTCAAAGAAAAACTTAGAATGTTGTATGAAATCTAAAGTATAAATATTTAAGATAAAAGTAAAGATATAACAAAGTAAAAGTGTGTAAAACTAGTAAATAAAAAAAATATAAATTTTAATCAATCAGATTGGTCAATAAATGAAGCATGGGAGTGCATTTTAGTGAAGCAAGGCAATTTTTTTGTGCTTCATGAAAATGCACGCCCATACTTTATTTCAAGGCCAAATTGGATGATTCAACTTGGAGAGTATTTATTTATTCATAAGTAACATTAATAAAACTGATTTTTTATGATTTAGTGATTGAAAGGCCGAAGGTAATGTAAATGAAAGTTTTGAAGAAATCACAGTTCACAGTGTCACCCCAAATGTATCAATAGTTTGTGAACAACAAAAAATTTATAGAAGAAAATTAGTATGCAAAATTAGTAATTAAATAGTATTCAATTTTAATCAATAAAATTGGCCAAGAAATGAAGCTTGGGTGTGCATTTCAGTGAGGCATAAAATTTTGTCATGCTTCACAAAAATGCATGCACAACCTTCACTTCAAGACCCAATTGAATGATCCAACTTGGCGAGTAATTTTTTAATCATAAGTGACATTAATACCATTAAATAATTTTATTTTTTAACATATATATTTTCATTGTTCAAGAATACTCCAAATTTCATGGATTTCATAGGTAAAAGGCAGGGTTTGTGTGCCCCAAATAAATGCACACAAATAATGTTTGGAAACAAGGGGATGGGCTAAGAAAAATAAAACTTTAATTTTAATAGTTGAAACTTGTAGTTCTTGGTCAAAACCCTATAAGTAAGGTTGGATGACATTATTTGAGTACTAATTAGGTTTAAATGTCTCCAAGCGATAGATAAATATATATAAGCACCTAGGGTTTGCAATGTATATTTTAGGGTTTTTCTATATTATACATTTTTAGGGTTTTAAGTTTAAGATTAGGTTAAGTGACCTAGTTAGGGTTTGAAGATAAATAGGTAAGGAGAATGGAGAAAAATAGGACTAGTTCTTATTTTTTTTTTTGGAAATGAATTCTAAGTATATCTGGGGTTTTAGTGCCACTCATCAATTGGAAAAGTCTTGAAAAGGAATTCCCAACACACATGAAAATGGTGACTAGAATGCTAGGGTTTAAGAGAATGGAGGAAATGATGGGATTCACTATCAACTAGGGCCTTTCTAATATCATTCAATATTTAAGATACACCTAGGTTCTAAGATGACATGATAGTACCTCAATAAAATACATAGCATTTCAATGTTAAAAAAATATTAAAAGATGAAAACTTAAAACCAATCTCATAAAAACACATAGTACCTCATAAACCCACAAAATTCATCATCATGAGGATCAATTCCACAAAAATGCTACTCTTCCTCAATAGTAGTAGAATTCCAAACAAGAAAAAGTGTTAAACATACATGGAATGGTGAACACAATATGAAAGACAAACCTTGAATGCATTTACCATTCACAGAATATACATATTTATACAAGTCTGGTGACTATAGGTTTCATATTCCAATTGTTCTCCTGGACTCCTTTTGATTGTTCGACTTCCACACCAACCTTACAGGATTAGGTGTATGAAATCCCCCCCACCCTTAATCTCGAGAGTTATGTATGAGTCCAAGAAGAGAGTTTTAAAACCAAATGTGAAAGAATTCATAGCAGCACTAGGCTGATTGTGATCTATGAAATGATGGTACAAGGGGGTGGTTTAAGGATGACCACCAACACTGGAATGCTTAGTGAAATTCCTTAAACTCCTTAAAAATTGGAAAGAACTTGAAGTCTTATACTAGAGGAAGTGTCCCCAATTATTTGAAGAGGGAGAAGCTCAAACTGAAGAGGGAGGTCTCAAGCCCGCATAGATGGTTTAAGGTTGGCCACTAACTAAAGGCATGCTCATGGGCATCTCTGTCTCTTGCTACAACTCTGAGTTTGGTACGGAAGGTTGTGAACTAGGCTTGCTTGAATTCACTTTGCATCTTGTATATGACCATCACTTCCCCCTCCTGCCAGATACAAGGTGAGAAGATGGAGAAAACTCAACTACAAGGCATTTTAATATTATAGAAGATATTCTGACATATTATTGAAACATATTATTGGTTGTTGAAGCCCATTTCCAAGAAACGATCCATCCAAGATGATTTTTTTTTTTTTTTTCTGTAGGAGCCTTGTTTTTGAAGAATCTATGTGAATAATGAGTGGTTTTATGGAAATAATCACATGGATGAAGAGAAATAAAATGATCTTTCATATGACCAAATCGATCACAGTGTTGGAATTTCACAATTTGTTGTTGTGGAGGAGCAGAAAATGGAACAATCAAAGGTGAATTGTCATGAATAAATCCAACACTTTGAAATTTGAAGGGCTTGGAATAGTATGGAATATGAAAGGACACATCCTTGGAACATCCAAGAATAGTTTTGGGCTTGTTATGGACAAGATCTTCCCAAGGTATGATGTTTTCCTTGGAAAGTGCAGGCTGAATTTCTGCATCATAATGCAATTTTGCTCCTGAAATTAGCACTTGATGGGGATCAACCTCAACTTTACTTACTTGATCACTTGATAGTTATTGATGGGTGAATTTTAGATCCTCAAACAAAGTACTATTATGAACAAGAAACATTTAGAATGATGTCTTTTCTGTTGTAACTAATCTTGCTGAAGTTGTGATTCAAGTTGCAGAAACTGGATCTTTTCATATGCATATTGTAAACAAATATGGACATCAGTGGAAAAATAGTTGTTTATTTTGACTATATTATCCATAGTACAGAGTATCATATTTTTTCCTAGCTATAATATGCCACCAATAGGAACCATTTTTCAACAAATCAATCTTAACAAATAGTAAAATAATGAGGAAATTATCCAACTCACAAAACTAAAATGAGATATTTGAATAAAGCATGGAAAGGATGGAATGTGAACCTCCCTAAACTTCACAAACCTCACATCTATTTTTTTCAAGTTCTATACACGAAGTTGTGGCTTTGGTCCTTGAGGGGAATACAAGGTTTTAACCATGATTTGAATGTGAATACTAGCCAAAGTTGCACGTGAAAATAGATAACAATCAAGGATTGACAACATTATCTAGAACTACTTCAAGCATTTCTATGAGGTATTCTTTAGTTTTGTAACCTTCCACTCCTCCATAAGGTGATTTTGATGTTTTCTCGAGTTTTATTGTTGTTAGCTCCTAGTCCTGACATCTCTCAAGTATGGGATTACATTTATCATAGAAATCATAAGTTTATTCAAGGGAATACAATCCAAATTGATGGAAAAATGATACCTAACATTCCCCTACAATACCTAGAAAAGATACACGTCTCAATCCGCTACTCGGTGCTGGTAGAGAAGGTGAAGAGAGGTCCATCGATGATATGCATTACGACGTGTGAGAGGGTGGGAGGGTCAAAAGAGAAAGTGTTGTCGACGAATTATGCACTGGAGATGGATCACACCACTTCCCTCATACATGTTGACCTAGCATGCATGGAAAACGACCACAACCACAGAGGTCAGCCCTCCAATCACACTGTCTTAGGTTTTGGCATGGAATTCCTCACCAGATATGCACTCTTCCCTCTCGACTTTGAATACATCGTCTCTTCCACATCGAATGTCTCTCTCGACGTGATTTTCAAGGTCATTGCACATATATCAAAGATGGTGGGTTCCCAAGGCATGGTATATGGCCATTATATGGATCTATGAAGCACAGGTCTGCCCAGCTACCCTAAACCCTTTTCTTCCACTCTCTTTCAGAGTGTTTCTATTTTAGCTCCAAAAATAACATTTTAATTTTAAAGAGGTGAGGAGTCACCTATGCGGGAGTGAATTGAGGAGTCACAAGGGTGCTGTGGGAGCATATATAGTCAAGGGACCGAAGTGACCATAGTCTAGGAGGTGAACTTGAAGACCCAGGGAATGTGAGTAGCACAGTCAAAGAGTTGTCGAGATATGGAGTCAACGAGTGTATAAACTGTGAAGCTTGTGCATAGGATCAACCTCTAAAGATGACTAGTGTGTGCAACATATGAAGAAGTTGTTTTCTCACACCGTCCATGGTAATGTATCAACGTCGAGTGTGAGTGTGGAGCCGATAATGTTTTTCAACAACACCACAACACAACACGAGAGTGGAGAGGAGGTTAGTGCATAAAATATGTTTTGAGGGAGTAGGTGTATAGGAGGGATGCGGAGAATAGTTCTAAGGATGGGGCACCAAGGAGGAGGAGGCAACTCCTTGGTGAAGTGGAGTTGTGGATCAATTACTAACTATGGGAGAGCTACAATTATAGGACATCAGAATCCAACTAATGGTGCAATGCTATTATGTAGACAAGCCAACATGAGGCAGATAGGCAAGAGTTATACAAAATAGGGAGGTGTCATTGGATGATACAATACGTTAGAGAGACAGATTCCTGAGAGTTCCAGGTCTAGAATAATTCTTGTTTTTTTCATTATTGGTGGGACAGAGTAGGTTGGACCAGCATAATAATCGCAGCTCTCACAAGAAAAAAGGAAGAAATGAAATGCAAAGGCAGAGGCTGCAAAGTTAGAGGCCGCATAACTAATGGTTCAAATTAGATTGTGTGGGTTAGAAATGTGCCAGATCTGATACCATGTTAAATATACATGGAATGGTGAAGAACATATGAAAGATAAGCCTTGAATTCCTTTACTATTCACATGATATACATATTTATACAAATATGGGGACCCTTGGTTTCATATTCGAAGTGGTCTCTTGCACTCCCTTTGAATATTCTACTTCCACACCAACCCGTAGAGGATTAGGTGTCCAAAAAAAATAAAAAGGTAAAAGATAGTGAATCCTTTCTTCTTGTCACAATGTCTTATTAATTACAAATTAGAAGTATCTTCCTATTTATAAATTGTTGAATAATTTAACTAGTGTCAATCTCCATAATTTTATTTGAGTCATGATGTAATGTATTTGTTGAAATAAAAGGAATTTTTTTTTAAGCATGGGTTTCATGCTCTTTTATTTATATTTATAGGCCATAGTCTCCATTGAAGGCTTCTAAGTTTTGTTTTGAGTCATTGTCACATTTATTAGACCCTTCTTGGGCTTTTGTATCAAGAAAAGAAATGTATTTTTGAGTCGAAACAATCATTTTACCCCTTGTCACCAATTCATCCCTATCCTAGAGAAGTCAACCCAGTTAGAGGGAATTTGACCTTATGGAAGAAGTGTAAATAGATACAATTCGACTCATTTTTGGCACACACTCAACACATTCAATCTACAAGAGAAAGAGGACAAAAAAGAAGAGTGAATTTCAGGAAATAAGATCTAATTGAAGGAAGAAGAAAAATAAAAGTTTTCATCATCGCTCTCTCTCACATGTGCGAGTTTTATAGTGTTTCTGGGCTAGTTGCAAGGGCTGAAATTTCTGCAGTAACTGCAGGTCTAAACTTTTGTTGCTTGGGGGATGAAATTCTAGTTTGAATCCATATTTGAGGAGATGATGCTTCTAGAAATTTGTAGAGTTTTTATACTTTAAGGAAGATTTGTCTTGGTGATTAGAGGGGGAATCAAAGAAATTTTGAGGTCTAGCAAGGGCCTCCTAAGGAATATTATAAAATAATAGTGTAAATAATAAAATAAGATTAGATTACATCATCAAATTTTAGAGGGATAAAATAAAAAAAATAATTTTCAACTCGTATTTTAAACTTATCTCCCTATGGTTTTACTCACACTTCGAGTAGAAGCACGCGTTGTATGAAAAATTTGATTCCTCATCCATGGAGTACCTATGTTTCATACTTTCTATGGAATTTGCTACATGAAAAATGATTAATACATGAAAAAATGTGATTGCAATCACATTTTTTCATGTATCAGCGTCCGTCAAAAGTATGTAACAAGGGTACGCCTTGGATGAGGAATTAAATTATGCATCCAACGAGTATTCCTGATCGAAATTTGAGTAAATCTGTGGTGAGATAAGTTGAAAAATATGAGTTGAAAAATTAGTTATTTTTTATTTTTTTAATCATTTTACTTTTTTACTCCAAAAATGGTGAATCATCCCCCATGGTTGAAATCATCATCTTGAATCCTATTGTTTCTTATGAAGTTGATTTTGGTTCTATATTTTATTTTTGAGGCCCATTTTAGACATCAAAACTTCTCTAATGTCTTTTTCTAGGTTAAAAAGGGCCTTATATTGTCTCATATTGATTTGAATCTACTAGAGGAAGAGTTTGACTGGGTTTTCCCCTTCATAGGGGTTTTTCCCTAGCTTAGTGCCTACATCTTGTGTCCATTATTTTTGTGATCTTCATGCACTTTTTGATTTGGTAATTGCTTGATGAAAATATAACATAATAAAGAAGTAAAATAATCCAACACACATCACAAGTAATTATCAAGAAGGGGAATATTAACCCTAATAACTACAAGAATTGGTTTCTCAACATGGTATCAAAGCTAAGGTGAAGGGAGTACTATTTGAAAATAAATTTGTTGGCTAACATTTGATGGAAGGAAGGTAGTATTAAAAGAAATATCAATCTCTCAATGGAAATCTATTTGAATACAAGACTCAACCTCTTGAAAATTGCAGGAAGATTTGGTGTAAGGGTCATTTACAATCTAACTAGAAGAGTCAAGAGTGAAGGATTCTTGGTTGCACTTATAGGTACACTTGATGATGATAATGCTTGGATTATTTATAGTGTAGCCTCAAGACACATGATAGGAGAAATTAGACAACTTCATGATCTATCAAAAGGTTCATCATCAAATTCAGTGGAGCTTGGAGACAACAAAAACTATGCAGTCAAGGGCCTTGGATCTACATCATTGGAGATAGAAAGTGAAGGAAAGATACATATCAAAAAATTTCTCTATGTACTAGGTTTTAAAAAGAATTTTCTTTCCATTTTATAAGATAAATTATATAGGGTTTCTTTTGTAGATGGTAAATTTTTGGTTTGGGGAAAGGATTCAAGTTTTGAAAAAGTAAGGATTATTGGGATTCATGAAGGAATATTATATAGAGTTATTACACCATCCCTTGAAGCCCTTGTTCACATGGAGATTAGTCCCATTGTGAATTTGCATAGAAGATATGGACATATTCACTACAAGATACTTCCCTCTGTAATTCATATGGTGAAGGGAATCCTCAACATTAAGGAGAACCATGAAGGAGTTTTCAAGGGATGGGATTTGGGAAACAATACTAGGAAACCTTCTATTAGCAGTGAAACTAGGTCTAAATAAATACTATACTCCATTCATTTCAATGTATGTGGACCCATTTATGATAAATCCTTTGGAGGCCATCTATACTATGTGACCTTCATTGATGATCACTCTAGAAATACATGGCTAAATCGCCTCAAAAAAAGGATGAAGTATTTGAAAAGTTCAAGGAATTTAGATCCAAAGTAGAAACCCTCACTGAAATAAATATAAAGACTCTTAGATTTGACAATTGTGGTGAATATAGTTCTATGGGAACTTATAGCTTATTTCAAAGAAGTAAGAATTAAGAGGGAGCTCATAGTTCCCCAGAATCTCAAACAAAATGGAGTATCAGAAAGGAATAATAGAACCATTGAGTAATGCATAAGAACAATGAAATTAGATCAAGAGCTACCAAAATTACTATTAGGAGGAGAAACCATGAAAACAATATACATACAAAATAGAAGTCCTCATAGAATCCTTGATAATATGACATTGGAAGAAGTATTCTCAAGAAGGAAGCCATTGTAGACCATATCTGAATTTTTGGGTGCATTGCATACATACATGTTCCAAAAGACAAGTGAAATAAGCTAGCCTCTACAAGTATAAAATGTATCTTTGTTGGTTATAACCTTTAATCAAAGGCTTATAGAATCTACATTAAAGAAAAACGGAAAATTGAAGTTAGTAGGGATGTCATTTTGATGAAAATATTGCATACGAAAGATCCAAGGATATACTATTGAATCTGATGAAGAAGATACACCATTATTTTAATAAGCAAAGAAACATGACAACTCACCTACAAATATAGAAGAAGGACCAAGTGAACATATTAAACCTAATATCATTCATGAAGAAAATAAGAAACCAACCTGGTTGAGCACTACACCTGAAGAAGTTGAAGGACACAAAGCGGTAAGGACACATTCAGAGAAATAAAGAAGCCTAAAAGATACTCAGGATATGCAGCATACATGAAAAATTTAATTGAATAATAACAAACTACTTTTTAAGAAGCCTCTCATTGAGAAGAATGGAAGAAAGAAATGTAGGAAGAATATCCATATATCATGAAGAATGGGGTTTCTAAACTAGGAACAAATATATTGTCACTTCCAAATGGATTTACAAGATCAAAAATGTCATTGATGGAAGCACAGAAAAATAAAAATCAAGATTTTTTGCAAGGGGTTTCTCTCAAAAGGAAGGAGTATAATATGAAGAAAATTTTTCTCCTATTGCTAGGTACACTACTATTAGATTTTTGGTTACTTTTAGTAGCAACTATGAGATGGAATATCCATCAAATGGATGTCAAAAAGACCTTCCTAAATGGAACCACGTATGACGCAGTATATATTGAATAAAAAGAAGGATTTGAGATGAATAGCAGGTAAAATCATATCTGCATATTAAAGGAAGCTCTATATGGCTTGAAGCAATCTCCTAGGGCTTGGTACATAAGAATGTATGCCTATATTTTAAGGACTGGCTTTGTAAAAAATTCTATAGATGAAAACCTATACATTAAGATAGCGAAGAATAAATTGGTCGTTATAATTTTATATTTGGATGATTTATTTGTTACAGGTGTGAAGTGCATAATTCTAGAATATAAGATGACACTAGGAGCTAAATTTTAAATGAAATATCTAGCAATTATGCATTGCTACTTGGGCTTGGAAGTTTCGTAGAAACCTGATGAGATATATCTTGGTCAAGGAAAGTATATAATCAAGATGTTACAAAAGTTTTATATGATGGATTCCAAGCCTATGACAAATCCTATGATCACAAATATAAATAAGTTGAGAAGTTTTGATTATAGTCCTATTGATCCCACAAGTTACCGAAAGTTGGTTGGCTCCTTGATGTACTTGGTGAACACTAGACCTGATATATGCTTTGATGTAAATGTTCTAAGTCAATTTCAGATTGAACCTCAACATGATCATTGGACAACTGCAAAGCACATTTTGAGATACCTACGTAGAACTATTCATCACTGCCTAAAATACGATGGGAAGGAGATTCGATTAACATGTTCTATCGACTTGTGGTGGCAATGAGATAGATGGAAGAAGCACTGCTGATGGTTGTTTAAGTTTGAGATCCATAATGATTTCTTGGATGAGTAGAAAAAAAGATATAGTTTTTTTTATTAGTGTTCAGGTCGAATATGTTGTTGAATGTGAAGTAAGAAAACAAGCAATTTGGTTAGGAAAGCTCCTATTAGATTTTTTTGGATGACCACTAGATCATATAGTGATAAATTGTGATAATCAAAGAAGCATCAATATGTTTGAAGACCCCATGTTCCATGCTATAATGAAGCATATTAGTAACAAATACCACTATATTAGAATTTTGTACGGGATGGGGTTTTGAAGTGACAATAGATTCCAATTGATGAATAGGTAGCTGAAATGTTGACAAAATATCTTCAAAATAAGAAGTTCGAATATTTGATAAGCATGCTTGGATTAGTTGACATTAAATATTTAGTATATATGGATATTTGAATCATATAGGGATAATTACCTAATGCTTGGGAAGACATCTGGTTGTCCTATGTGATGATGTCAATATCCCAAAATAGGGAGGGTATCATTGGTATTGTGGAGATTTGACCTTGGATACGATACCTAGATCCCTGGGTTGGTATTAGATCCTAATCCTGGTGGTACCTATAGTGGCTAAATATTGGAACACACATTATTCCCGCTCGGTTAGATACCTCAATCAAGTATCTAATATGTAGCACTATGTGTGCTGTGCCTCTTCATAGTTCATATCATTTTGAGTTCATCCTTTTACCTTTATATATGTATAATTATGAATACCTCTCTAGTTAAGAGGGAGTGTTGAAGAATTTAACTAGTGTCATTATTCATAATTGTATTTGAGTCATGATGTAATTTATTTGTAAAAGAAAATAAAAATAAAATTTATTATAAACGAAAAAATATTTTGAAGCATGGGTTTCATGCTCTTTATTTATTTTTCTAGGTCATAGCCTCCATTGAAAGCTTCTACGTTTTGTCTTGAGTCATAAGAGTCATTGTCACATTTATTAGAACCTTCTTGGGATTTTTTATCATGTAAATAAATTTATTTTTGAGTTAGAACATTCATTTTAACCCTCCTCATCAATTCAACCCTGTCCTAGAGAAGTTGGCCCAGTTAGAGGGAATTAGACCTTGTGGAAGTAGTATAAATAGAGAAGCTCAACTTGTTTTAAGAACACACTCAACAAGTTCGATATACAAGAGAAATAGGATTAAAAAGGAGAGTCAATTATATGAAAGAAGATATAATTCAAGGAAGAGGCAAAATATGGGTTTGGAGTGTCTCTCTCTCTCACATGTGCAAGTTTTCTAGGGTTTCTAGGCAAGTTGCATAGGCTCAAATTTGCGTAGTAATTGTAGGTTTGAACTTTTGTTGCTGGGGGGATGGAATTATGGTTTCAAGTAGTATTTGAGGAGATGAAACTTGGAGGATTTGGAAGATTTAGTATACTTGAATGAAGGTTTGTCTTGGTGACTGGAGGAGGTCTTTATCTAGGTCAAAATGGGTTTTGGATTGTCTCATCTTGATTTGAATCTACTAGAGGAACATGTTGAATGGGTTTTCCCCTTCATAGGGTTTTTTTCCCTAGCCAAGTCTTTCATTAAACATAAATTGTGATTACATATTGGCACTATGGCCCCTCAGGAAGAATCATACGGTTCATCAAATAATTTGGCTCGGAAATAGATTAGCTAAGAACATTATTAATTTTAATATACCTAGTGAAATCATTCTAGCATATGATCTTTGCCTCTCTCACCTGTTGTCTTCTCCTTTGTATTTTATAAAATTCTTCCACAACCTTGCTTGCCTGAACTTCCAATATTTACTTCTTTAGACCATCACAAGCTCACGAGTTTCCCTGGTCGATAATTTAATGCAGCAATTTGTTCAAATAAATTGCCCAACATATACCATGCACTTTCCTCTTTGGTGTCTTTTTTGACTCAGCTGCAATTTCTCCTTCTCTCTTCGACGACCTCTGTGAACACTATTGCACCTACATTTTCCCACAATTTTCACTTTCCAACTTCAATGTCTGAAAAATATTGGAGGATTTTAACTCTTTTACTCAATTATTTCTCACGCAAATTCCTTTGGGTCAGACTTGGTAAAAATGTGTCAAAATTTTGTCCCCCAAAATGAAGGATCCAATAGGCTCCGACCATAATTGGTTGCCACGTCCTCAAGTCAATGCTTGGCTGATGTTGTTGCTTCCCCTTGCTATTGT